>CAUIVZ010000009.1:13746604-14031604 GCA_961763995.1 Juglans cinerea
TTCCAGCATTCTCGCTTGAGCTCAACCCCTCCAGTGATGTAGTTGCGTCCCAGAAATCTTCAGTTTGAATTGATGATGGAACAGAAGAGAGTCGTTGTTGATTCATACCGTTTCCATGACTCATCGTGGAAATGCCTAGCTAGCAACTGCTCACTCCTTCCAAAGCATAAATCGCCATTTGGTTATTATTTGAAAACGTAGTGAGAATTGAGAAATTGCAGTAGAATGCTAAATCCGAAGATCTGTTACATAAGATTGCGAATATCGGAATAGGTACCTGTGTGGTTACAAATATACTGATCGAGCTTCAGAGCCTCCCTGGCAGCCAAAGAACTGGGCTTTTGGATGATTAATTAACGTCCAGCTTGCAGGGTCGTTTCACATATGCATGGATATATATAGACATTAACACAAACACAAATGCATGGATATATATATATTTTTATATATATACACATTCAAACAGTTGCTAAAAACTAAATGATTTTAATTGGAAAAATCTAACAACCCCATCTTCCAATAATACGCAAGAATCCATCATGTAGTGCTATTCTAATTATATAACAATATTTTAAAGATCAACTAATTATTAATTAGCCATATAAAACTCCTACTATATCTGACATAGAGGTAAGCGCGTTTCGGTCTTTCCACATTAGAATTAGAAATGCCGAAGATTAATTAATATTTTAACGAGAAAAAGTCACATTTTCATTCAACCTTTGCACGCCTGTGGATGGAAGACAGATCATCAACCTCACAAACCAAGAAATTGATCAAGTCCTTCGAGGTATTTTAGTCAGTCAATGGCATCTAGTACTATTATCTACCACCCCAAAAACAAATACATCCGCAACGACCAGCAAGTCATAAAGCAGTCGACTAATTTGTCTGATTCAACTTTTTATTGCCTAAATTTGCACAACAGGCTCGAATTGAGGAAATAATTATCTTCAGCTCACGATGATGATTTGAATATCGATATGGTGTTTTTCATATTCATCAATAAAATAAATAATAATTAAGTACATAAAAATAAATATAGAGAGACAACGATTTACGTGATTCAGTATAAAATCTATATCCACGGGTTGTTTGAGGCGAAATCCACTTATGAATTATGATTTTAAAATCTCTAATGGCCTCACATATTGCTCAATACAATGAAAAAATTTAGGGTTTCAAGAGGTTGAAGATGATGTCTCTCTTTAGAGAAGATCCTACGCAGTTACTACATTTGGAGGAGTGTATGTGTAGAGAAGTTGTGGTGAGTCCCTTACATTTGTAGAGATCTCCTCTTTTTATAGAGATCTATTTTTTCCTTGAAGTGATTGAGTCCAACTTGCCTTATGAAGCATTTTCCTTTTAGGAGTCTGAACCAACTTCTTTTAGTTTATCTCTGTAATGCCCTATTCCCAAAGGTCTGAAGAGTTAGCTCTTAATACCTAATATCAACTTAAATAACACAACTATAAAATCCAGAAAACTCCATAAAATATTAATTCATTTACTCGACCCAAAAATCTATGTTCCTTCATAGAGACAACAAAGAAGTTCTCAATAACATAAATTAAAAACTCTCCAAAGACTCGAAAATATCCTTAATACATCAATCAAAATACCGAAAATAAATCAACTTACTAACTACAACTCTTGAATATGCACTTGTACACTCAGACACTTATTCCACTACGATCATAACACCTTGCTAAAACTTCTTACTTTTGTTCTCCAGCTGAACCATCAAAATTATCTAAAAAGTATATGGAGATAAGAAGTGAGTTATCAATAACTCAGTAAGCAGAGAACATATACTAGTGTGCAAACATGAGCATTTACAGAGTTCAGAATGTAGAACAAAATAATTTTACTTTCAGAATACAAAATCAGAACATATTATCAAAATATCAGAGCGAAAGTTTCAGACAATATTCTTATACAAAGGCTTTTGGCATAGCATAACTAACCACCATCATACCTTAACTTCATATCACATCAGAGACCATGTTTAACCCTCGTGGTAGGATTGTACAAATTCCGGTAGCTAACCGAGTAGAAATAGAATGTGAATCTTCCTCTTATTTATTCGCGGAGCCCTGAGTGTGCACACAGGAAAGACCACCAGAAAAACCACTTTGTTTCCAAAGTGGATGCACCAAAAATAGAACAGTTGGTACCAACCCAAACAGAAGCCACTATTAGCACCCGTGGTAGGTCAAACAAATCACGATCCACAAACCAAATCTAGATTCAGAATGTCATGCCAAAAGTTTTCAGAAATCACATTATATTAGAGTACAAAACATCTTCAGAACAAAACAGAATTAGATCACAAAAATACAATTTATGTACAAAATTTCATATTCACTCTCTTTCGCACAGTTCAGAAACAAAATGTCAAAAATAGGCTCATGTCCGCACCAGTTATGTCAGAAAATATTTTTTTCTTATACAGAATTTCATGAGTAACGCAGAACAAATAACTGAGATTGTTTCAAATTTCTTTTCAAAACAAAACATGCATATTTTCTAAAATTGACTTCAGTCCATTTTATTTTTATGCAAAGTCTAGCATAGGAACCCCTCTTAACTGGACTTCTTAGCTTATCAGAAATTCTCCACAACAGTACTGAACGAAAATCAATCGTCACCTATAAAATAATCATGTAACTTCCATAAATTTCCAATCTACGAATTTCAATATCTAAACCTGAAATACCTATTTTAATACTTTAAAACCTAGAATTTCTCTTAACTCTAAAACACTGTCACTTTCTAAATTCATCACTTTTCCACTTAATAACTCCAACCAAAACATTAATATTAACTAATATAATTTTGTACTATAACATGAGACAAAAACCCGTATAGAATACTAAAATATTTATTGAAAACGACGTAGCCTCATGGAAAAAAACATGTCCTACCGAAAACACTTGTTCATGAAACAATTGGCTAAAAGGGTAAAACTGTAATTATAACTCAAAATATTTACTAAACCTATGGAAGTTTACGGAAACTAAACACTTATACTAGGCAGCGTCGTTGTGCTTGGAGAGTGACGAAGGACTTACCGAGAGAATTTTCGAGTGGTGGAAAGCAGCTAGGGTGGATACGCTGGCGAGCTGGGCATGGTGGTGGGAGCGGCGGCAGAACACTGGTTAGAGAGAGAGAGAGAGAGATCAATTAATGAGACAGGGAGGGAGAGAGGTTACGGGATGAGCAAGCCGAGCATGAGAGAGAAAACATAGAGGGAGATTACCGTGAGGCGGAGGTGGCGTGAGGCGGACCTGGGATGACCAAAGTCTTCGTCGGCGGTTTCTGGGGCCGCAACGTGAAGGAGCTCTAGGTGGGAAGTTGTCGCAGTGGCTCAAGGTAGGAGGAACACATCCTCTACTTCGAGAGTGAGGAACAGAGGTTTTGCGGGATGGCTAATGGTGGCTACACTAGTGGGTTCACGTCTAGGTCACAGTGGTGGTTGAGTAAAACCGTGAAGGTGAAAAAAATTGGGTGGTGGCTGGCGGCAGCTACGTGGAGGTGAAGGACTGGGTAAGTGGCGCACGATTGAAGCGGTTTGGGAGGAACTGCGCGAAGTTGGGCAACCGCTACTCTTTGAATTGAAAAGAGACGATTGTGTATTCTAACGTGTGGTATATATAGGTGATTGAAAGACCAAATTAAAACCCTAGATATGGGAGAAAGCGGCGTGCATGTATAGGGATAAAACCGACATAAAACTGTCTATCCAAGGGAGGGCAGGGCAGAGGCCTTTACGTGGAGTCTGAAAATAAGATAACACAGGCTTGGGCTTTATGGTCCATAAAAAAAATATAGGCTTGGCGCTAGGCCCGGGAGTTACAATCTCTTCATTGCCTTATCCCTTCTTTGTCTTATCTCTTGACTTTATCTTTTCCTTTATTATTAGTGATGGGTTTTCAATTGGCGGGACCCAGTCAATTTTATCGCTAACAGATGCCCACGATTCTTAAGGTCAACTTGCTCAATAAAGAAAGCCTTGAGAATCTTCAAGTCAACAGTGATAGAGGTAACCTGTAGAAACCTGCAAAAATATCAATTCTGGGAACTGGTCAATATTTTGTTGCTCTTGTGCAATACAATGGATATCTTCATGAGTGGTAAGAAGAATCTGTGAAATTTGTAGTAAGGGCTTTCAAGGATGGGCCTCTGGGAGGTCTGTTTGAAAGAATGTTTGCGTGATAATTGAGTGTGCTAACGATTGCATGTGACTATTTATAATTAGTAAAGTGCGTAAATTTCTGAATTTTGTGATCATTTTTTGTTTTTGGTAGCATTAGTGGATTTTGCCTTGTTCTGCGATTTGCTTTTGGTGTTTAATGTATCTGTTTTTATGTAAATGTAAAAGTGTTTGTAGCAACCTGTGCTTAAGTGGTCAGGAAGCCCTTCGACCCCATGGGTCCATTTTAAGCAGTTGTTGAGCCCATGTGAGGCAGTTGTAAAGCTCAGAGGCTCGTTGCCAAAAGTAACTCGCTGGCGGCAGTGCTGGCAAGTGGAGACACTCGACTTGTGTTTAGCGGGAGGATGTCTTGGCCATGCTGATGGTGCGAGTGCAGTCACTCAGCATTAAGTGTAGCGGGAGGATGTCTCAATAGCGTAAATTGAGCGAGTGGAGTCACTCAGCTTTAAATGTAGCGGGAGGAAGCCTCGATCGCATAAATTGGACGAGTGGAGTCACTCTCCTTTAAGTGTAGCTGAAGGATGACTCGACCACATTAAATGGGCAAGTGTAGAAACTCACCTTAGATGTTAGGAGATAATACCTTGACTGCGTAAAATGGGTGACTATAGGAACTCGACTTAGGTTCTAGCGGGAGGATGCTTCGACCGCATAAAATGGGTGAATGTAGGAACTCAACTTAGGTGTTCCTCGACCATGTAAAATGGGCGAGTGTAGGAACTAGGCTTAAGTGTTAGTATAGATGCCTAGATAGCGTAAAATGGAGCGAGTGTAGGAACTCGATTATGGGGGCTAGTACGAAGCATTGACTGTGGAGAGATATGTTAGAGTTGAGCTCGAGTACTTTGTTGCAGTGAGAGTTGAAGCATGATTGCACTTTGTGGCGAGAGCTGGAGCTCGATCGTACTACAAAATCCAACAGGTTAGATTAGATAATCCGAATCACAAATGTGAGATTTGCAAACATGAGACATCTCGCTTGAGTGTGGTGAAGGCTGGTGACACACGAGTGATGCCCATAGGCAGCCATGCTTTGGCAACAATGAGGACACAGGATGCCCGTGATGCCGAATGGTCTATTTTGATGATAACAAATTAAGATGCTCGAGCAGTGCTTGAAAAGAGCTTCATAGTCGGTGTTTCGCGCCGCGCAAGTGATTTTCAACAAAGTATATTCTCGGGGCATGTGGCCACTAGGATTCTTGTAGCACCTCGAGGAGTTTTGTTAAGAAAATCTCTGAAAACTAAATTTTTTGTTAAAATTAAATTAAGATGGCAAGTTTGAGAAAGACAAACCAGAGTAATTTAATTGCTACTTTCAATTATTCCTTGACTGAAGTTGTTTGTTGCCGAGTGATTTTTTGCGTAATGGGTATTATTCGCCCCTAAGTATAATCTTTTTGCACTTTCTTTTTGTTTAAGTGATGACTCCCGGTTGATTATAGCTGGTGATCAAAGTGCAACGTTTTTGTTCTCATGTTCATGCTCGCCGGCTTTACGTGCTTCATATGCATTGAACTCCCTACAGCTTTGCTCCACCCTTCTGGGTCTCTTGCTGGTGAACTCTGTCTATAGTTATGGTAGCTGGTAGTGTCATGCCGCTATTTGATGTGTGAGGTGCTCCAGCTACGAACCAGTTTGGCACGGTATGCGAGCTAGACATGAAGCGTAGATGTTGGTCTAGTGTGGTACCGACAAGACACCTTCGTTGAGCTCCAGGAGACGTTGGTCATGTTGCCTCCCATAGAATGGTTGTTTGTCTGTGTGTTGTTGCTCACCATTCTTCATCAAACAATAAGTCTTTCATCCGAGCTATTTCTTGACAAGGTCGGTTGCTCGCCACCTTTGCTCGTCGCAATTAGATGCTTCCCATGGAGTGGTCTATCTGTGTACGTGTTTGCTCCACCCTTCTGGGTCGCTTGAGGTTCTCTCTGTGGGCAAGGAAGCATCCAGGATGTACAAGGTTGGTGAGGGTGGCGAGGAGCTTCTGCGGCGTGAAACCTTGGTCGCCGTGGTGCGACAAGATGTTGCACCAGGTGAGGCAACTTGTTTCTGCACGTTGGAGGTGGTGCATGCTTGTTGTGGCTAGGAGCTCTACGGTGATAGAAAATGCCGGTGGCCTAGGGGTGCATACGACCAGGCTGAGCTTCACAGCAAGGGGCCACTTCCGGCGTGGAGAAGTGTTTTCCCAGGTATTGCACATGGCTAGGAGCTCTATGGTTGATGGAGCTTTTATTGTTGGGGGTCACCATGCTGGTTATAGAAAAATCCGGTGAGCGTAGTTGTGGCGCCCTTGACCCCCACGTGTTATTTTTTTGGAGTTTGTGACACTGGGATGATGACCGCACGGATCACGCACCCCATCGACCAGTGCTCAGAGTGTGTACAACATGCAGTAAGTGTAAAATAATATTCGCAGCGGAGAAATAATAAGGACTTTCTTTATTAAGTACCATAATTTATTCAAAAACAGTAAAGTAACTTTACAAGAATTATACAGTCATCTGAAAGATAAATTAAAGACAGGAAATAACATAAGGGAAACAATTCCCATAACGCTAAACAATATCTCAGCAACTCAAACCTCCGACGGAGCTGATCCCTCGAGTTTATACTCGGGCTCTATGTCAGACTCTACTACACCATAAGACGGAACCGTAGAGTGAAATACCACAATGAGATTATGACATCTCAGCAAGTAATTAACCAAAACAACATCCAAGAGATTTAAAACATATTAATATAATCATGCGTCCCCATACGGACAAATATTGCAGAAAAATAAAACCACATTCTTTTTCCCAAAAATACCCCTTTTAACTACTCATTCCAAAAATTCCATTTTGGTCCAATCATAACCATTATTAAAAAATGCATGCACCATGGTCTCCCCTATGGACCGTCCGCACGCCCTGACTCTCATCGTCACACCACGGGTAACGTCCGTGCGAGACTTTGTAACTAGTGATGTCCAGTTTCGCGCCCAGCGCATACATGGCCAAGCATCCTCTAACCTCGCCAGCCAAAAGGTCACGGAATCGGTACATGAGCGTTACCGTCTCGTCTGTTCCTGTCGTCGCCCTGCGACAACTCAGGGGACGTCACGTTAGTCTATTACGCTCCCGAGTGACCAGAAGAGCTCCACCGAGATAATGCTCCATCTCTACTTGGGGTCGTGATACACACGCACCCACATTTTCAGTCACAATTCCAAACAGACAACGTGACATCACAGCACAATTTACTAAAAACGATAAATATGTATTTCAACAGTTTATTGGAGTACAATTAAATAATTCATTTATACATAAATTTCAATCATTTACAAATATACAGTTTCACAACTATACGTGTAATCCCGTCCTCCAATCCGGCCCAAACACCAAATCCAACCATAATCACAACCCAACATTTTAATGGCCCAAGGCCCAATTTCCAACATGCCAATAGTTACAGTTTACATAAGACAAATACAACAATATTATTTTGAAACTGGAAAATTACATACAAATGAAGATGGAAAATTCTGAAAGATCAAGCAAAAGGGGTGTTGCACAACGGCGGCAACAATGATTTTCAATAAAACAGTGGCTTTTCTAGTGGGTTTTCTCTCAAAGGAATTCGATCTAGAGTAAAAGGGTGGAAAATCTCAACCCACAGCAAGTCAGTATTTTCACCAAGGAAACCGAGTAAAATACACAATTTTAGAACCAAAATAGAGCTCAGCAAAGCTTCACAAGCTCACGGATTCAACACAAAAATTATAGAACAACACACAAATCAACAAAGAAAGAAGATGACTAAGACAAGAGAGGAAGGAAGAGGAACTCGGCAGGCTTTATTGTAGAAGTTGTGGCCTATTTATAGACCAAACACAGTAGTGGTAGGTGCCCGTGTGTCACATGGGTAGAAGAAGAGAAAACGGCAGTGAGCTGTGCTTGGCAGTGCGAGTTGCGTGGTGAAGTGTTGGGTCGACAGCAGATGAAGGATGGACATCTGATAGACACGGGGTAGCCATGAGAGCTCGAGGTGGAAGGTGGTGGTGGTCGTGTGAAGCCACAGCTTGACAGCGAGCCTTCGGGGTTCATGCCGAAGGACACTGAGAAGAAATTGGAAGATGGAGGTGGCGACATGCGGCTGAATTGCGTGACTAAGTCCGCACGGTGAAGGCAACAGCTGCTGGAAGAAGAAGGGAGAAGAAGAAAATAGAAGAAAGGAGAAGAAGAGAAGAAGAAGGAAGAAGAAGTGTTGTGCGGCGCCGAAGGGAAAGTGATGAAACCCTAGCTTTTCCTTGACCAAAACGGCGTCGTTTGAGTAAAATGAGGGGCTGGGTTGACAGACCACACGGGCTGGGCTCAAGATAAATACTCAGGTTGGGTTTAAACACAAGGCTGGGCTTAATGCTACACTGGTTGGGCTCCAGGCTTCACACAACACACGAGCCAAAAACAAACACACACACACAGCCCACAAATAAAACACTACAATAAACAAGCCCAAAAATAAAATAACAATATAACATAATTAAAATAACACAGCTAAATAAAAGGAATTAAAAACACAAGAATTTTATGGACCTTACAACCTTTCCCCCTTAAAAGAAATTTCGTCCTCGAAATTGGCAAGTTCCTTCATTGATTCCAAAACAAGATACAACACAAAGCTCAAAACAAGCTTGAGAAAGAAAACAAACATTCTAAACTACCCAACCAAGTAAGGGTAGAACTTTCTCATGTCTGTCTCTCTCTCCCATAAATAATCTTGAGCCAAAGGATCTCCCCAAGATACCATAACTAAAGGTATCGTCTTGGATCTCAATTGTTGCTCCTTTCTGTCCAAGATCTGAGTTGGCACAACTTCATATGTGAGATCAGGCCGGAGTTGAATGCTTCCTGGATCAACGAAACGTGGTTCTTGCTATCCAAAGCTCTTCTTCAATGACGACACGTGGAAAACATCATGAATCTTTCCAAAATATTCTGGCAAGGCAATACAGTAAGCAACAGGTCCAACCTTTTCCAGAATTTCAAAAGGACCAACATACATCGGGCTAAGTTTCCCTTTCTTACCAAAACGTTTAACGCCTTTCATTGGAAAAACTTTGAGGTATACCCAATCACCTTCCTCAAATAATAGATCTCTTCTCCTCGTGTCCGAATAGTTTTTCTGACGATTCTGTGTAGCTGCCATTTTATTTCTTATAACTTGAACCTGATTCCTCATTTCTTGAACAATTTCTGGTCCAAGTAGATTCCCTTCGCCAACTTCATCCCAAAACAAGGGAGATCTATAGTTCCTCCCATAAAGAGCTTATAAGGGGTCATTTGAATAGTTGCTTGAAAACTATTATTATAAGCAAACTCTATAAGCGACAGATGATTTTTCCAACTTCCCTTAAAATCTAAAACACAAGCTCGCAACATATCCTCAAGGGTCTAAATAGTGTGTTTTGATTAATTGTCGGTTTGAGGATGATAAGCACTACTAAATTTCAACTTGGTGCCCAAAGCTGTCTGCAAACACTTCCAGAAGTGAGACGTGAATCGTGGGTCCCTATCTGACACTATACTCTTGGTATTCCATGAAGACGTACAATTTCCTTAACATACAACCGAGTTAAACTTCCCAAAGTATCAGTGTTAGAAATAGATAAGAAATGGGCACTCTTGGTCAACCGATCAATAATTACCCAGATTGAATTCTTCCCACTAGGCATCCTTGGTAGTCCTATTACAAAATCCATTGCAATGTCGTTCCATTTCCACTCAGGAATGGGGAGTGGTTGACGATAGTCAACAGGCCTCTGATGCTCAGCTTTAACCTACCGACAAGTTGTACATTTTGCAATAAACAAAGCAATGTCTCTCTTCATTCCTTCCCACCAAAAAATTTTCTTCAAGTCTCGGTACATCTTTGTACTTCCAGGATGAACTGAATAAGGAGCTGCATGGGCCTCAGCCAAGATTCTTTCTTTAAATTTTGAATTTGTAGGAATCACCCTACGAGTTTGGAATAAAAGAATCCCATCTTTACTTAGACTGAAATGCACGGGTCCTTGTGACTTCTTGACTCTTTCTCTAATATCTAACAACTTAGAGTCATTTTCCTGCAGAGTCATTTTCCTGCAGAGTCTTTAACTCCTCAAAATCAAGAACTCAGATATCATGTATTGAAGTCAACCTCTCTTCCTGCTGTGAACTCTCAGCAAGAAGTCTCCTCATACCAAAAAGAAGAGAGTCTAACCCTGGTGACTCAGCCTCATCAACCGAATAAGACTTCCGACTGAGCGCATCTGCTACCTGATTTGCTTTTCCTGGGTGGTACTTAATCTCACACTGATAATCACTGATTAACTCTAACGATCTCCTCTGTCTCATATTAAGATTTTTCTGCGAGAAGAGATGTTTAAGACTCTTATGATTAGTGTAGATTTCACAAGTCTCCTCATATAAATAGTACTACCAAATCTTAAGAGCGAAAACCACAGCTACTAACTCCAAATCATGCGTGGGATATTTCTTTGCATGATCTTTTAATTGGCGGGATGCAAACGCCACAAATCTTCCCTCCTGCATAAGAACACATCCCAAACCAAATTTAAAAGCATCACTAAAAACCACAAATGGCTTATGAGGTTCCGGAAGGGCCAAAAAAGGAGTTGTAGTTAACCTCTTCTTCAACTCCTGAAAGCTTTTCTCACATTTGTCGGACCAAACAAACTCCACATTTTTCCTGGTAAGAGTAGTGAGAGGTCCAGACAATTGAGCAACGCCTTCCACAAACCTGCGATAGTAACTGGCAAGTCCCAAGAAACTTCAAATTTTGTGCAAAGTTGAAGGGCATGGCCATGCCAAGACAACTTCGACTTTACTTGGATCCCACCACTCCATCTCGGGACATAACATGACCAAGAAACTTAATCTCCTCCAAACAAGATTCACACTTATTCAAATTTGCATGGAGTTGATGTTCTCTCAACTTACCCAGAACCAAACGAAAGTGACTGGCGTGCTCTTTCGATTCTCGAGAATAGACTAATATATCATCAATAAAAACTATCACAAAGGAATCTAAATAGGGTCGGAATACTCTATTCATCATATCCATAAATGATGCAGGGGCATTGGCTAATCTAAAAAGCATCACTTTAAACTCATAATGCCTATACCTAGACTTAAAGGCAGTCTTAGGTATATCCTGATCCTTTATCCTCAATTGATAGTATCCCGATTTTAAGTCAATCTTTGAAAAAGTTGTTGCACCTTGGAGTTGATAGAATAAATCATCAATTCGAGGTAGGGGTACTTATTCTTGATGGTTACCTTATTGAGCTCTCGGTAATCTATACATATTCTAAGGGTACCATCCTTCTTCTTAACAAATAGCACTGGTGCCCCCAAGGTGAATAACTAGGCTTGATAAACCCCTTATCTACCAGTTCTTGCAATTGATTTTTCAGCTCTTTTAACTCCGTTGGCGCCATTCGGTACTGAGCCTTATGAACTAGTGCCGCACATTATTCTAGATCGATGGCGAACTCCAAATCACGAACAGGTGGCAAGCCAGGCAAATTATCCACAAACAAATCAGAGAACTCATTCACAATCGGAATATTTGCTAAAGATTTTTTCTCCGAAAGTGCAGATACCACTTGAACCAAGAAGGCATCCGCCCCATTTGCTAAGTCCCTGCTTGCTTGAATGGCAGATATAACTGCAGGTTTTGACTTTATCTTACTTCCTGCAAACTCTAAATGCTTCCCACCGGGTAGTTGGAAACTAACTATCCAACTATGACAATTAATACTGGCAAAATACTGATATAACCAGTCCATTCCTAAAATAATATCAAACTCAAGTAATTTAAACATTATCAAATCTGCCTTAAGAGTCATTCCACTAATAACCAAAGGACAACCTAGGGTAACCTAGGGTAACCTTTGAACACCACACAATCTCTCCATTTGGTAACTTCACCACCAAAGACTGCGATAAAGATTTAAAGACTAGGTTGCACATCCGTGCAAAAGTGGTAGATACGAACGACTGAGATGCTCCCAAATCAAACAAGGTGCAAGCATAAAATTCATACAGTCGAACTCTACCTAAAGAGATTAAAACTACTGATGAAATCTATCAATCAAATCACAAGGTATAACAATTTCAAATGATTGGATAGAAATCTATACCTGTGATGACTCCAGCGTTCTGAATCTACAGAGCTTCATCATCTATCTCACCAGTGGTCACTGCGCACACCCTAGCCTGAACAGTTGGTCTTGAGGTAGTTCGCCCACCACGATAACCGCCTTGGTTCTCCTGAGTCATGGAAGGGCAATTGCGGGCAAGATGTCCCATCTGTCCGCATCTGAAACACTGAATCCCAGTCATACGCCACTCACCTACATGCGACCTATTGCATTTTCCACATACTGGTGCTCGTCCCCCCATTCGTACTCCGGTGGCCATCTGCGGTCGGGCTCCAGCCCTAGTAGTAAACTTAGGTGCAGACCTAGAACTACTACCTTTCCCGAAATCTCTTCTCTTTTGTCCAATCGGAGTGGCAATAGGGTCAATAAACTCCCGCTCTGCAATCGTAGCAACCTCCACCAACTGCTGGAAGGTCAGGATTTGCAGACAAGCGACCTGTCTACGGATCTCTCACCATAGACCCTCCTGAAATCGCTCAATTCGCATCTATTCTGTAGCAATCAAATGGGTAGCGAACTTCCCGAGTTCTATAACCGAGCATATTGCTCTACCGTCATCTCCCCTTGCACTAAATTGTTAAACTCTCAGGCCTTCTACTTCCTCATAGTGTTCGGGAAGAAACAGTCATTGAATTCCTTTTTAAAGCGCGCCCAAGATACCGCTGCAATAGATCCTAACTCCATTTTCAAAAGTTCCCGCTCGGTCCCCCACCAAGCAGTTGCATCTCCTTGCAGCAGGTAACTTGCGTACAACACTTTATAAGCTTCAGTACACCCACAGATCTCGAATGTCTTTTCGAGATCACTAATCCACCTCTCAGCACGAAGTGGATCCTCTTGCCCAGAAAAAGCAGGGGGTACACCCACAGACAACCGTTTTGTTGTTCCCTTTGGGGCAGAAAATTTTGTTGAAGAAATTAAGTCATACGGGTTAAGGCTCTAGACATAGTGAGATTCCCATCAATACGAGACAAGTCGTTCTTAGGTTCCGGATGTGGCATTCCTGATCGGTCCATCTTTATGATAAAACGCATCATTTAAAACTCGATATTTAATAAACAAGTTGAAATATAATAAAATTTTATGGTATTGCACCTAGGTATTTTCACGGTTTTACCCAGAGCCAAACCGCTATGATACCACCTGTGGTGCCCTCGACCCCCACGTGTTATTTTGTGGAGTTCGTGACACCAGGATGATGACCACACGGATCAAGCACCCCAACGACCAATGCTCAGAGTGTGTTCAACATGCAATAAGTGTAAAATAATATTCCTAGCAGAGAAATAATAAGGACTTTCTTTATTAAGTACCAGAATTTATTCAAAAAGAGTAAAGTAACTTTACAAGGATTTTACAGTCATCCGACAGATAAATTAAAGATAGAAAATAACATAAGGGAAACAAATTCCATAGCGCTGAACAATATCTCAGCAACTCAAACCTCTGACAGAGCTAATCCCTCGGGTTCATACTTGAGCTATGCGTCAGACTCTAAGGCAAACTCTACGACACCATAAGACGGAACCGTAGGATGAAATACCACAATGAGATTATGACATCTCAGCAAGTAATTAACCAAAAAAATATCCAAGAGATTTAAAACATATTAATATAATCATGCATCCCATACGGACAAATATTGCAGAAAAACAAGACCACATTCTTTTTCCCAAAAATGCCCCTTTTAACTACTCACGCCAAAAATCCCATTTTGGTCCAATCATAACCATTATTAAAAACTGCATGCACTACGGTCTCCCCTATGGACCGTCCGCCCTGGCTCTCATCTTCACACTACAGGTAACGTCCGTGCATGAGACTTCGTAATGAGCGATGCCCAATTCCGTGCCCAGCGCGTACATGGCCAAGCATCCTCTAATCTCGCTAGCCAAAAGGTCACGGAATCGGTACGAGAGTCTGCAACAACTCAGGGGACGTCACGTCAGTCTGTTACGCTCCTGAGTGACTAGAGGAGCTCCACCGAGATAATGCTCCATCTCGGCTTGGGGTTGTGATACACACACCCACATTTTCAGTCACAATTCGAAACAGACAACGTGACATCACAGTATAATTTACTAAAAACGATAAATATGTATTTCAACAGTTTATTAGAGTACAATTAAATAATTCATTTATACATAAAATCTCAATCATTTAGAAATATACAGTTTCACAACTGCGCGCGTAATCCCGTCCTCCAATCCGGCCCAAGGCCCAACACCAAATCCAACCATAATCATAACCCAACATTTTAACTGCCCAAGGCCCAATTTCCAACATGCCAACAGTTACAGTTTACATAAGACAAATACAACAATATTATTTTGAAACTGGAAAATTACAAACAAATGAAGATGGAAAATTCTGAAAGATCAAGCAAAAGGGGCGTTGCAGAAGGCGGCGACACAACGGCGGCAACAGTGATTTTCAATAAAACAATGGCTTTTCTAGTGGGTTTTCTCTCAAAGGAATTCAATCTAGAATAAAAGGGTGGAAAATCTCAACCCACGGCAAGTCAGTATATTCACCAAGGAAACTGAGTGAAATAAACAATTTTAGAACCAAGATAGAGCTCGGCAAAGCTTCACAAGCTCACGGATTCAACACAAAAATTATAGAACAACACACAAATCAACAAAGAAAGAAGATGACTAAGACAAGAGAGGAAGGAAGAGGAACTCGGTAGGCTTTATTGTAGAAGTCGTGGCCTATTTATAGACCAAACACAGCGGTGGTAGGTGCCCGTGTGTCACAAGGGTAGAAGAAGAGAAACAGCAGTGAACCGTGCGTGGCAGTGTAGGTTGCGTGGTGAAGTGTTGGGTCGACAGTAGATGAAGGATGGACATCTGATAGACATGGGGCAGCCATGGGAGCTCGAGGTGGAAGGTGGTGGTGGTCGTGTGAAGCCATGGCTTGATAGCGAGCCTTCGGGGTTCATGCCGAACGACACAGAGAAGAAAATGGAAGATGGAGGTGGCGACATGCGACTGAATTGCGTGACTAAGTCCGCACGGCGACGGTAGTAGCTATTAGAAGAAGAAGGGAGAAGAAGAAAATAGAAGAAAGGAGAAGAAGGGAAGAAAAAGGAAGAAGAAGTGTTGTGCGGCGCCAAAGGGAAAGTGATGAAGCCCTAGCTTTTCCTTGACCAAAACGGCGTCGTTTGAGTAAAATAAGGGGCTGGGTTGAGAGACCACACGGGCTGGGCTCAAGATGCACGGGCTGGCTCAACATAAATACTCGGGTTGGGTTTAAACACAAGGCTGGGCTTAATGCTACATAGGTTGGGCTTCGGGCTTCACACAACACATGGCCCAAAAACAATCACACACACAGCCCACAAATAAAACACTACAATAAACAAGCCCAAAAATAAAATAAAACAAATAATATAACATAATTAAAATAACACAACTAAATAAAATGAATTAAAAACACCAGAATTTTATGGACCTCACAGTAGTTGTGGCCAGTGGTTGTCCTTCAGGGTGCACAACAGCGTGCATCCTCCACCCATAATGCAATGCCCAAGGTGATCAGCTTACATTGTCAATGAACTTCCCCACTGATGACAGAAATCGTCAGTAGTTCTGGTTGTAGACAGTGGTGTCCCCATCAATTCACGGACGCTTGTGCATGGGCCATCGATAGCTTGTTGCTCTCTGTCCACACTGTGCACAGTGCTCCATTCTTCTCCATCGTTGTATCTTCGTTGTTGTTGTATCACCGGTGGCTGTAGGTTTTGCATGATGATGGAAATGGGTGCACACCGTGCATGTGCTATGCATGCTGCACGTGTGCAGTGCAGTCTGCGTCTTATGTTCTTTCTCTATTTTTTTTTACCATTCGATGCAATGTTAAGAGAATAAATAATTGGAATTATCTAGTTGAGGAGAACTTATCTGTTTGTTTGAGGCAAAATTCACTTATGATTGGTGTTTTTACAATCTTTCTTGGTCTCACATATCACCCAATACAATGGAGAAATTTTGGGTTTTAGGAGGTTGAAGATGATGTCTCTCTTAAGAGAAGATCCTGTTTTGTCAAGTCATGGATTGTGTTCATGCTTTGTCAAATCATGGATATGCATCTATATGGATCAGTTCAAACACGACCCGTTAAACTGGATCACACTTTCAAATCCTAATACAAACCATTTAAATAATAGATCGTATCGTGTCACCTGCTTAATAATTAATTAGAAATAGGTCAACACGACATTGTTCATGTCGGTCCATTTCACATAAATGGATTGAACTAGCCTGCATAACCTATTTGACCTGATTAACATAATTTCACATAAAATTTAAAATCTCTATTTATTAATAGCCACAATATCTCTAAAACAATACTAAGACTACTTAATAACAAAAAATATCTATATTTTAACCTATAATACAACAAATATTACAAACCCAAAAATAAAAATTATGAGCATAGATTCAAAGTTACATCCCCAAAAATAAAAATATAAGTGTAACGCCTTGTACCTGGATAGGTCAGAGAGTTACTACCTTTCACTTAAAATCATATCTCATGGTATAGACATAGACTCAAATTTCTCAATTACACATAAATCTCACTGTTTTAAATCAACTACTCTAAATAATTAATTAGGAATACAACAATATCTTAATATAAACATCAACTTCCAAAATACCAAGCCATGAGAACACGAAAAAATATACTAAATGAAATCCTCAAACAATTATAGCATCCTCTTGTGTTTAATTCACCATACTTCAATAATCTTGCTCATGCTCCCTAATTTTGATCTTTAGCCAAAATATTCAACTCGTTTGAAAAATATTGTGTAGATAAGGGGTGAGTTATCAACAATTCAGTAAGTATAGAACGTATACTAGTATGTATACATGAAAATTTGCAAGGTTCAAAATGAAGAAAAAAATATTTTTAGTTTTTGAATGCCTAATTAACACATGTTATTAAAATATCTTAGCGACAGTTCAAAACATTCATATTCGAAAATTTTTTGGCACAACATAATTGAGCATCATCATCATATCATATCAGAATATAGGTCATGTTTAACCACTGTGGTAGGATTGTGCAATCTAAGGATAGCCAAGGAGAAAATGAATCACTCTGTCACCAAAACGGTGTGCACTCAAACAGAGGCTACTACTATAACCAGTGGCAGGGCTGGATGCCACTACTATTACACGTGGCTAGGCTGGAGGTCACTATTGTATCTCGTAACAGGGCCATATATCATAGCAAAATAGAAATATTGGTGCCATCACAATCTCAGAATCGGAATCATCGGATCAGAACCAAAAACAAAATCAAAATGTCATGCCAAAGATTTTTCAAATGCCACATCATATCAAAATAGAGTACTGAACATATTTATATCATCTTCACACAATCAAAAATAAATTTAGAGCATCTTCACTTAGGCTACATTTGAGCAGTGAGGTGATCTCAGATAATCGGTGAATAGTGATGAAAAAGAAAGGATAAAATATTGAATTGTAGTGAATAGTAGTAACAAGTAGTGAAAAGTAGGTAGAAAATAATGATAAAATATTTAATAGTAGTGGAGTGGTCACTGATCACTAGAGATCACTCCATTATCTGAACGCAACCTTAGTTGTGCATAAATTTTAAGATTTCATATATATATATATATATATATATATATATATATATATATTTTGCACTATTCAGAAACATAATGTCAAAAATAGTTCATGTCTACACCAGCCATAATAAAAACTATTTTTATCCTTTTGTACAGATTTCAAGAGTAATGCAGATAAATGACTGAGGTTGTTTTCAAGTTTTCTTTTCATAACAAAACATACATATTTTCCATAAAATCAAGCTCAATTAATTCATTTTATGCAAAGTCTAGTATAGGTATCTGCTTATTTGGACGTTTTAACTTTTTCTGAATTTCTTCACAATAATGCCGTGGGTATCAATTGTTACCTATAATAGTCACATAACTAGTATAAATTTCTAACTGAACACGTACTTCATAATTAAAACACAAAATATATATAAAAAAAAAAATCTATATTCTCCTAAAGTCTAAAATCCCCAAACACTAAAATATCATTACCTCCAAAATACTTGATTTTCACATAATTTCTCCCAACAACTTCACAATTAAATTCTAAGATTATATTACTCCATAAATTGGTCTTATAATATTGTTCATGCAAACACATGATCCTGCCACCGAAATATACTGATTAAATCCCTGATATCGACAAACCCAAACGCAACTCAAAACATGATTGAACTTAAAATTTGAGTCCAATGAGTATTACTCTACCATGGATTATACTCAATGACAACCATAATTACGTAAAAACAACTTCATGGTTTCACAGAAAGGCTACACGGTAGAAGGGCTTAGTGGCACTTTTATGAATAAGTAAGATTGTGGACATCCTTGGCTGAGAGGTAGGGATAGATATTACCTACGGTGGGGAATGTGTCAAATAAGAGGGAAAATTGTGTTAGTGAAATATATAATAATATAATAGAAATTATAATAAAATTAACATTTAAATAAAATTAATTTTGACTAAGGCATGAAAATTTCGTTCTCTTTAAGGAAATTAAAACCTTTTGTAATGTACAAAGTTTCAAATGGACCGATACAACAGAACTCGTATTGATTTGACTACTCCAAAATATAATAGTCCAACTGATCGTCGTATAACTCGAACCAACTCTACACAAGTAGTTGAACTCAAAACTCAACTAAAAGAACACATCTCTTTTGTCTAGAAATACTCTAAAAAAATATGATATGCACACTTTACATTTTTGTTCTTTCAAAAACTTCACATTATTTCTCCGTGCCTCGAGACAAAAAATGTGACCAACCGCTAATTATTCTCTCGATTGGTAGAGTCTCACCTTTGCATTTTATATAGCTATTTTATCGGTAATTTTCAAAACATTGAAAATATATATGGGAATGGTTTTACTATTTTTTGTGAAAAATACAACATATATATTATATACTCATTTAAGTTAATGTTATCACATAAATTAAATAGCAATATTATTCCCACAGTAACAGGGCTGTTCACCCGACCTGATCCAGTTCAAAATCTATGCGACTCGATGTAGGTGTATTCCGATTAGCCGATCAGGATGTACATGCGAAATAATGGTGTACCGACCATTTTTTTTTTTTTTTTTTAAAAAGCAATCAGTGAAGTCAATGACTCAATAGTCTTTCTTGGTGTATTAAAAAAAAAAAAAAATAGTCTTTCTTGGAGATGAGGTTGAATATGTGGCCTAACAGACAACATTAGTACTTGAATTTGCTTTAGAATAAGAAGTCACGTGGTCGATTAATTTGCAATTCTTTAATTTTCTTTTTTTCTCGTGTTCTTCATTTCATATTTGCTTTCTCTTTTAGAATGAATGAGTGGGTTATCTACAGAATCTTCAACAAGATCTGAGCTGGGTCGCTCTTTTAGAATGAGTGAGTTCCTATGCGGAGGAATCGCATCCTTCAGTGTTTATTTAATATATAATTATTTAGTATAGTAGTTTATATAATGATTTATATATAAACTTAGAGTATATTATTAATAGTATTAGACTATTAGTATTAGGCTACAAAATGTAAATTATAATTAGTATACATTATATACTAATGTATATTAATATTACTAATTTATATATACTTATCAAAAGGAATATATAGAGAATTTATTATGTCATAAAATGTTATTTCTATATATATTTTATGTCTAAAGCATATGATCAAATAAATTTTCATGTTTAATATTAAAATTTTATGTTATAAATTATATTAATATTATCTTATATATAATTATAATTTATATTATTATATATATAAAATAAAAAAATATTATATATAATATAAAAAAATAATTTAAAATATATAATATAACAAATACATCCGATCCTAAAAAACGTAGATTCGAAACTATACCAATACCGATCAATTTTTTAAAACTAAAGGAACCGATTTTAGACCGGAACAACCTCGGTGGGCCCTTGAGGGAGGCAGTCGAGTTGGCCTGATAGGGTTGGTAAATATGCATGCCAGAATGGATCTCTCCAAGGAAAATGCTAGATGCCCCGCTGGGGGCTCCCGTTGGGCATCTAGTGTTTTTTTTATATGTGTTTGTTTTAATTTTTTTTATATAGATATTTTTAATAATTTTAAATATTTTAAAAAAATAAAATAAAAATTACAATATTATTAAAAAATATTTCCTTAATCACGAAGTAGAATAAAAATTATAAGTATTTTTTAATGATTTTTTTTTTTACTTTCTGATTAAGGAAGTGTTTTTTAATGATATTTTAAATTTATTTTTTTAAGTATTTAAAAGTGTAAAATATATATATAAAAAAAATAAATTAAAAAATACACGAATGTTAAACCCAACGGGAGCTATAGCATAACCCTTATATACATAAAAGGAAGGAAAATGACAGTGTCACCGTTAGTTTTTACCTTTCCTTTTTACCGTTGTAGTTTTTTATTTTATTTTTTAATTTTTCTTTTTACTTAGTGATTAAGAAAATATATTTTAATAATATTATAATTTTTTTTAAAAAATATTTAAAAGTATTAAAAAATATATGTAAAAAAATACAATAAAAAAAATAACACTAACGATAACTCCCAACAGAAGCTGATAGCGGTGGACGTAGCACTATCCCCTCTCCAAACATGAGTTTGGAAATAAGTCAAACGTGCCCATGGACCTTAAAGTATATTTTGAAAAAAATAAATGAGAAAACAGGTAGCCCACCACAATTGACTTGGTCATAATTCTATAGATTACTTTTATCTCAAAAGCAAAGTCAATTTATTATTCTTAAAGTAATTGGAAACTTCTTAAAGACTTCTACATCTACAAATGAATTATATAAAAATAATCATATAAAATGATGTAGTTTCATCTGAATTATTAGATTTATTTTATAATAAAAGTAACTTTACAATCTAACGAATCACATCAAACCATGTCAGTTTGTAAGATTACTTTTATGTAATCATTTTGTGGCTTGAATATTTCTCATTTTATAAATATAAAATTTTCATTTAATTTCATCATTATATTTATTTTAAATATTCATATAAAATATAATAAATAATTTATTTTTTTAAATTTTAATTTAATTTTTTTTAAAATCTCAAAATAATAATAATATTAAAATATAATATTTTAAACTTTTAAATAAAATATAAAATTCTCATCTCTTTCTAGATCTATTAATTTTGCAACATTGATTTAATTAGATTTGTTAAAAATTTATGGTCCCACAAATCTTTTTTATAATTTTCGAATGTAAATTAGACCAATAAAAGAGTGCCACGTGCCAGTCTTATAATCAGGTACTAGAACGCCTTACATGGACGCCCCCAATACAGCTGTAATGCATTTGATAAATAATGGAGAAGGCCCCACCTTCTTTTCATCAAGTCTTTGCTAGGATTCAATAAACGTAAGACTTAACCGATAAGCATTGCTCCCAATTCCTTTTATTTTTACCGAAACCGACACTTCTTCTGCTCTCCCTCTTCTTCACGCAAATACACAGGCGCTTGCGCACAACCAAAACTCAAGTCACAGAAATTTTTAGTCAAACCGAGAGAGAGTGGTGAGTGTCCATCATCTTTATCCCAACTTTCAAGCTTTGGTAAGTGCAAAAGCTCCATTCTTATTTTTAGTACTTAGATGTAGAACATGTTAGCTTGTGTTGGAAGTGTTTTTTCTGGAAATAAATGGTTGGTTTGTGAGTTGGTATTGGGCGTATGTGACTTTTATTTAAGATACATGATGATGGTTGTTAATATGCAACAATATTACAACCCTTTGTTATGGTTATATGGCACTTTAATTGTAAGATAGTGATGATTCGATTTCTTGGTTAGAAATGTTGAATTTTACGAATTATATGATGAATATAATTACTTTTTAGGTTTATAGCGAGTGTGAGTTCTTCATATATGAGATAAATGCTTAGGATTTAAGTAAATAGAGGCCATATGCATCAATACTAATGATAAGAGTCGGTTTGATGGCTTGATGTTCAGTTATGCATAAGTTGATGTTTTATTTCAAATCTGGAATTTTTATGACTTTTTTTTTTTTGATAAGTAATAAAATCTGGAATTTTTATGACTTGGATGTTGTATTTGGACTTATATTAGAATTGATGATTTGCATGGTTTAGATGCCCAAAAAATCACTTATCAAAAAAAAAAAAAAGATGCCCAAGAAAATCAACATATTACAAGTGGATGAAGTTATAAATTCAAAATGGTTATATACATGTCTCGGGTTGAGCTAATTAGTGATTTAGAGTTTTCCTCAAAGTTATCTTAGATTAATTGTTTGTTTGAGCAAGATAATGTCTAGAATTGATCTTTATCATGAATATTTTAAGAACTTAGGATACTATGATGTTTTAAGCACACAAATACATCATAGAAGCAAGAAACTCCACATTGAGCTTTGCTTTGTATTTTGGGTAAATTTGGTTATTTGTGGTGGAAGTTTAATGAGTTGATTTTTTTATTAAAATCTGTCTTGGGATGAGGTTAATTGATAATTTTGGTTTAAAGCTTACAAGCATGAGATTAAGTCCTCGTTTGGTTACGCAATTCAAATGAGATGAGATGATATGTTTTGTTGAAAGTTGAATAAAATATTGTTAGAATATAATTTTTTAATATAATTTTTATTTTGAGATTTGAAAATTTTGAATTGTTTATTATATTTTGTGTGGGAGTTTGAAAAAATTGTAATGATGAGATAAGATGAGATTGTTTTGTGTATCCAAACTGGGCCTAAGCTTCAAAATGCACTTAGTAATATGTTTATGTTCATGAAATTCAGAATTGGTGTTTTCTTGGGTTTGCAGAGCGATAAATCATATTCTAAGATTGGAAATGTATTTAGAATAGAAAATACATGTGATTTATGAAGTTTTGTGAAATTTGGGGTTAAATTGCAATTATTGAAAGTTTTGGGATTAATATGCAATTTTCAAGAGTAAAGGGGTTAGAGTGCAATTTTTGCTAAATTTTGGAAGTTTTTCTAACCATAGTATATATACTTATTTATTTCAGCCTTTGAAGTTAACTTTTTAAAGTGAGGGAGTTTGTAAGTTAACTTCTAACTTGTGGTTTATGTTAGTATGCTTAGTTATAAATGCCATATTAAAAATTCATGTTCACGTTCTAAAGTTCTATAGATATTGGAATTATTCATGTCATGATATTCTGTCATCCCTTATGAAGCATATGAACATGTCATGAAGCATAACTTACACATTAAAAATATTTTTATCATGACCCAAGCTAGGATGGTAGATTATCTTAGTGGAACTCTTCTGTCAACTCTAGAGTAAGTATGTGCCTTCTTGTTGGTGGAGGCTAGAGAGTACTATAAGTGAAGGAAGTTTATGTGAAGTTTGAGTACTCTTGAGACGAAGCCACAAGCGGTGTTACCTGTCGTGTGGTGAAGATAACTACTAAGTGCATACAGTTTTGTGGGGAACTGTGAGGTACCATAAGCATGTTTAAAAGATGATGTTATGATATGATGATGATGATGATGATGATGATGATATGATGTTACTCTCTTTTGCTAAAGAATATGGATGGGAGAAAAATACAATTTTTGAGTAATGCAAGTTCATGTCATTTATGCACACATTTCATTATTATTATTAACCATGCTTTTATAAACTGTTTGTATGTTATTGGTCTAACTTATTGAGTTTCGATGTTTGTAATTAAGGAGTATGCTACTCCCAAGACATTTTATTTTGCTTTTGGGTCTGCAAATATTGTACTGACTAGCTGTCCGTAAAATCTGCTCTTTGTTTATAATTATAAGTGATGTTTGTGATTTTAGTTTATTATGGTACAAATTTTAAACTAAACAAAGTTTTCCATTGCGATTATTATATATTTCTAGAAGCATGCTAGATGCATTGCATATTATCTATCATGTATGGGGTATGTGACCTTGTGTTGTATGTCTTGACGCTTCAGTCTCCCTTGTATCCTAAGCAGGGTTGGGGGCGTTGCAGTACTTACCTTTAAAAACAAATTATTTGTGCTCTACTTGGTATTAATTAACCCTCTAAACCAGCTGAACCCATTCCTTTATCAGTTGGATTGCCCTGCTTAAGTTCTTCATCAACGAGGGAGCTAAAGTACCTTATCTCAATCACAGACCTCTGTAGATCTATCCAGGTATTTGTCTGTCTATCATATTAAATTCCTAGCTTGATCAGTTGGATATGCTCTTGCTAAAAAAGGCCTCCCTCTACCGTCTCATATTAGATAGATCTAATCTTATATCTTTTTCATTGTTTCCACTATCAGCGAAGTGAATGGAACTTTTCAATTTCAAGAAGTTCTTAGCATATATTAATTACTTGTTCCTTATTTCGGTATTAATTTGCTCGTCTAGATTATACCATCAAAATGATGGCATCCATATGAAATTGAATCGAATATCACTTCAGTTCACGAGTACTTAATTGTGCAGCTTCTTTCATTTTTAATGAATATATATCATTACTGCTTTGATGAAACTGTGAAGTTAGGAAAAATGTGAGATTTTGCATTACAGTACTATTTCGGATTGTCTCTGCAACTTGGTAACATGAAATTGGACTCGATAGTAATCGTTGATCAGCATTCTGCAGTGAATATGTATCCGTGCCATTGAACTCATAGCTTATTGCTTACAGATTGGATAGGACCATTATCGTCCTAAATTCCCCCCTGTTGAGATTATACAACACCACTTTATCAGGGAGGTAGTTATGGGAGATTATAATATGGCTCAAATTGCCTACTAAAAATTGTCCAACTTCAAGTATTATGTTTACTACATAATAGGTTACCTGTAATATTCAGGCGAAGCAATATTTTCCAATATGAGAAATGTCTCTGGTTTTGTTTATGTTTTTTTTTTTTTTTTTTTTTTTTTTTACTTTTCTGAAACGAGGCAAACATAATAAAGCAACCTGAATCAGGAAAAGAAAAGAAAAGAAAATGGTAAAATTTGTAGATTTGCTTTCTTATTTGCTATATATACTAAAAACACATTTCCTTATTACGTGACATTAATCTTTATTTAGTTTCATTGATCCAAAGCTTAGATGTGTAATCTGAATTTTAGGGCTTAGATTATGAAAAAAAGAAATATAATTAACATGTATGTCCTACAATATTTAATACTAAATAATTTATAATAAAATCCACATGATGATATTATGTCTATTTCCCTCTACAATAAATCCTAAAATTTGGGCAAACTCTAGAGAATCCATTTAGGCTGACATATTTATACTTAATTTATTGACATAATTGACTTATTGCGCATCCATCATCGCTGCCAATGTTGGAGTTGAGCAGCGAGCTAGCGGTGGTGCGAGACTTTATATTTTTTAATTGGGCTTGTTTGTTCCATGCCTGCAGTGGCGCAAATAATGATTCAATCAAAAAAATACTCTTCCGGGATATCTAGCCACCAGTCAATGGATATCATTATGAAGAACATGCAACAGATCCATTTAGGCCAGACCGGTAAGGTGAAACCGAAAGTGCATCAGTCATTCCAGACCAATTCTAAGATGAAAGTAGAAGTCAGGAATTCAATCGAGATCAGGAGTAGTAGTACTAAGGTGCAAATGCCAAGTACTAATTTCCAGTCATTGGTCAAAATCAGAAAGGAGAAAATGGAAATGATCCAGTTCTCAAATTCTTCCGGCCACACAAGCAGGAACGTCGGTAAGAGTATTACTAAATACAATTATGAGTTGGGCAAGTATCACGTATTCTTTGACTAATTGTTTTATATAGATTTTATATTTACTTATTTTTTTGAAAATTGATTACAAATATTTTTTTAAGGAGATATATTACCAACTTATTGCGAATAATTCATTGATAGAATAATTAAATAGGCTTGTTAAATATTGTGGTTGGCATGCAGGCCGCCAACTAATGCTTCCATCGAAGGAGACCAGTAAGGGGCAAGGTCAAAATACAAAACCAGTAAGGAAGAGTAGTAACCAGCAGTCAGGATCTTGCCACACAACCAGGACCAGTACTAAGAGCAGTACTAGGGAAGAGCAAAAGAGTACTGAAACCCGAAAGCACTATTATAAGCAGCAAAGCCACACATGATCAGTGATCTAGCTGTTTGGGAAAATAAGTTGACAGTACGTTCGGGGTTGCTCTATTTAGTATTCTATATATTGTGATCGATCGGTGTTTGTGTTTTTTCTTTAAGCTGTACGTACGGTGGTGTATTCGATGATCTGTGGGATGATGCCTTTTAATAGTACAATATACTTATAATTGTTGTCTTTTTATTTACACCGGTCTTGAATGTGTAATCCTGTATAGGGAATCCGATGGAGTTAAATAAAGACTCGGTTACCTCGGATCATCTTATATATAAGAGTACTAGTATTGGATTAACTATTTCAGTAGGCATACTTTACATAATATTTCATTTTTTTCTTTTTGTCTATCTCATTCAAAACTTAATGCCATATTAGATAATCCATCTAAACTCTATATAATAAATAAAATATTATTTATTTTTAACTTTATTATTTCTTTAGAATATTTTGTCATATTTTACAGATCTACCTGTTTTAATTTATTTTGTAATTTAATAAATATATTTTATTTTAATTATTATAATTTATAATGTGTAATTTTTTTATGACTTTCTCTTTTAAAATGAAACGGTTACATAGTTTATTCTAATTAAATTATAGTTTTTTTTACTTATATTTTTATTGATTATTATTTGCAAGTGAGAATCTAACTGTAAATATCTAGAATTTTATGAAGTTGTTAATTTAATTTTATACAAACATTTCTTGTAAGTTGTAACTTGTAGCGTTTGGGTGAAATAAGAATAAAAATTAAGATGGTCTTTCTACCGTTGAGATCAAATTTGTTGCACCTCTTTTGGTTTTTGTAGTTAAAAGTTAACATGATTTTATTTTGCCTAATCCAATATAAGACAATATTGGCTTCCAAAAAATTTAATACAACAAAGCCCAAGTATCCTTGAGCTAATCAAATATTCTAGTCATCCAATCTTTCAATAAAATCAAATATAGCAACTTAACAATTAGGGAAAAGCCCCAATTCTCAATCATTTGGAGGTGTTGGGTCTCCATACTCATAACCACCATCGAACTCTCCGTCGGCATCAAATTCTATGGTTAAGAGGAGTGGAACAATATTGGGTCTACCACGATGAGATTAGAGTGTTACAGTCTCACTAGAGCTCATTGTCTCCTAATGACAACCTAGGGGATGTCACTTAATATTATGCGCTCTTGAGTGACCAAAAGTGCTCCACCAAGATCATGCCTTATCTCGACTTGGAGTCATGATACACACACCCACGTAAAGCCATGTAATTAAAAAAATCTAGCAATGTTACAAAATCCAATTTACTCGCATAAATCATACTACGATGGAAAGATTTTCAACAAGTAGATACAAGTCAAAAGGTAATCCAATGATAAGATTTTAGCAATTATTTTACATGTTATATACAACCCAAAAATAAGAAATCCAATAACAATTATACGATGAAGAATAGTGCACAACAATTATGCGATGAAACAACAATTATGCGATGAAGAATAGTGCACGTGGGAAAATTTTAAGCAAGTACTTGCAAGTTGTAATTCAGGGTAAGGGTGGGCATTTCTAGCAGATATTGACAAATTACAAACTAGTGCAAAAGTAAAAAATTCCAACAACCCGACTTAAAAATAGTATGAATGAGGAAAAAATTCCCACAATATAACTTAAAAGTCACTTTCTAAATGAGAAATGAAATATTATCATAAATTGTAAAAATATCTAAAAATGGATAGTTGAATGGGAAAAAAACTAATTTTGATCTAAAAACGATGCACACCGTGAACGCTGAAAAGAGCTTTCCGAATTAGGGTTATATGCGCAATTCTAATACCTATAGTCAAAGTTATGGCCAAAATACAGATACATGCTCAAAACTATCCCAAATCAAGGATAGATCACTGTTTCCTACCGCACTTGCGGATCTTCCGTCTCAAGGTAGTTTAGCACCATCAATATGCAACCTGACAGCTTAGCATCATTAGCCTCGGATCCTCCTGCATCATAATGAGTGAAGGAAATCCTCTTCTACACAGCGTGATGTGAGAATTGACATAAATATTAATATTGAGGTCGATGAGGAGACCAATGCAATTGCATATGAGATGAAGAACGCCAAAAACCAGTTGCTTCTTAATAAAATAGGAGTACCTAGTTCTTGATTGTTTGTGACGACCTCAAACCCCCGCTTGGGATGTAACGGAGACTTGAAGCGTCGAGACATGCAACGTATAATTACATACCTCCGTCTATGACAATTAATATGTAATACATCAATAAGGGTGACTAAACATAACTCATACCAAAATGAACTAAAACATCACAATAGAATTAATAACCAGCATAAGTTCAAACTTAAATATAACATATCCTTAATGTAGAATTCTTAAAGCCAAGTTTCAACAATTAAATAAACTCTCTCATACGCTCTGTCGTATGTAGAGTTAGTGCTATGAACATCTGAATCAGATCTAATCTCCTCTCCAGGTCCGATTCCTTCTCAACCAATCATATCCATTAGTCCATCCTGGTCGGTCTGCTCCAGTCATGATATAAGTTCTACCATTCAGGGGAAATGGTAGTGAGACTACCACAGTGAGATTCCTTGAAATATCAATAAGTTAACAACGAACTTGCACAAAGATAAATTATGCATGATAAATGATAAATATGAAATGCATACTATGCAGAAAATCAATATTTGCCTCCTATCTAGATTCCTCAACATTCTCAGAAAAACTTTGATGACATTTTTCAATTCAACTTTAAAAAACATAACATTTCATTATCATTAAGGCATATTAACATTAATCTTAACATTAATATCATAATGTATGGTATTATCACAGTTCTCCATATGCATTGTGAGTACCTTCGGGTGACTGTAGTACAACTTATGTTGAAACTACGTTGACTGCAGACTCATTCTCAATGCATTGGTAATATAACATTTCATCATAGTATCATAACATTCATCATAACGTATGCACCCACCAGCATTATGTGCCATAAAATTTTACTTCGCTCCGGTATCGTTTAAAAAGAATCCATTCGAAACCCGTTGACTGTTCTTCACCAACCCAGGGGTTACCGTTCTATTTGTACTCACTCCAGAGTTGAAGAATGAGTTTTACTTGGATACTTCCCCATCCTAGCGTTTGGGGTCGTGACAAAATCTTTTTTCATGCAATTTTTTAAAAATATTTTTACATAACATGCGTTTATTAGTATGCTTCATGTGAAAATGAAAATTTTATATAACTTGCTCAAATGATGAAAATTGCACATGTTAGCAAGTAGTCATGTACTCAATGTATCATATAACATGATGTTTCATGCTCAAAATGATATTTATAACATGAATGTAATATTTATCAATAAATCATAAGTAAATTATCAAAGTGTAAGTTAGAGGCCAACTTATAAACTTTCCGAGTTTAGAGAATCGAAGCGTTTGTAATCAAAGTTATACTAAGTTAGAATTTGAACTACTAAGGAAGATGGTTCATAATCAAAGGGGTTCAAGAACTAGTATTTCCAAAATTGCCCCTAAACTTAGCAAAATTTGCACTAAGGCCCTAAATGTTCACTATTTGAACATGGACCCCAAAATTTGCATAACCTTTATGGATGCATGTGTATTCAAATTCATCAAGTGCCAACTATAATTATAACCTTAGGGACAAATTAAAAACTTAGGCTCAGTTCATACAAATTCATCCAAACACTTAAATATGACTCAAGACCTAATTATTAGGGGTGTAAATCGGTCCAGTCCCCGCACGCGGGGAGGGGGGGGGGGGAGCAGTACTAGGGAAGAGCAAAAGAGTACTGAAACCCGAAAGCACTATTATAAGCAGCAAAGCCACACATGATCAGTGATCTAGCTGTTTAGAAAAATAAGTTGACAGTACGTTCGGTATTGCTCTAATTAGTATTCTATATATTGTGATCGATCGGTGCTTGTGTTTTTTCTTTAAGCTGTACGTACGGTGGTGTATTCGATGATCTGTGGGATGATGCCTTTTAATAGTACAATATGCTTATAGTTGTTGTCTTTTTATTTACACCGGTCTTGAATGTGTAATCCTGTATAGGGAATCCGATGGAGTTAAATAAAGACTCGGTTACCTCGGATCATCTTATATATAAGAGTACTAGTATTGGATTAACTATTTCAGTAGGCATACTTTACATAATATTTCATTTTTTGCTTTTTGTCTATCTCATTCAAAACTTAATGCCATATTAGATAATCCATCTAAACTCTATATAATAAATAAAATATTATTTATTTTTAACTTTATTATTTCTTTAGAATATTTTGTCATATTTTACAGATCTACCTGTTTTAATTTATTTTGTAATTTAATAAATATATTTTATTTTAATTATTATAATTTATAATGTGTAATTTTTTTATGACTTTTTCTTTTAAAATGAAACGGTTATATAGTTTATTCTAATTAAATTATAGTTTTTTTTACTTATATTTTTATTGATTATTATTTGCAAGTGAGAATCTAACTGTAAATATCTAGAATTTTATGAAGTTGTTAATTTAATTTTATACAAACATTTCTTGTAAGTTGTAACTTGTAGCGTTTGGGTGAAATAAGAATAAAAATTAAGATGGTCTTTCTACCGTTGAGATCAAATTTGTTGCACCTCTTTTGGTTTTTGTAGTTAAAAGTTAACATGATTTTATTTTGCCTCATCCAATATAAGACAATATTGGCTTCCAAAAAATTTAATACAACAGAGCCCAAGTATCCTTGAGCTAATCAAATATTCTAGTCATCCAATCTTTCAATAAAATCAAATATAGCAACTTAACAATTAGGGAAAAGCCCCAATTCTCAATCATTTGGAGGTGTTGGGTCTCCATACTCATAACCACCGTCGAACTCTCCGTCGGCATCAAATTCTATGGTTAAGAGGAGTGGAACAATATTGGGTCTACCACGATGAGATTAGAGTGTTACAGTCTCACTAGAGCCCATTGTCTCCTAATGACAACCTAGGGAATGTCACTTAATATTATGCGCTCTTGAGTGACCAAAAGTGCTCCACCAAGATCATGCCTTATCTCGACTTGGAGTCATGATACACACACCCACGTAAAGCCATGTAATTAAAAAAATCTAGCAATGTTACAAAATCCAATTTACTCGCATAAATCATACTACGATGGAAAGATTTTCAACAAGTAGATACAAGTCAAAAGGTAATCCAATGATAAGATTTTAGCAATTATTTTACATTATTTTACATGTTATATACAACCCAAAAATAAGAAATCCAATAACAATTATACGATGAAGAATAGTGCACGTGGGAAAGTTTTTAGCAAGTACTTACAAGCTGTAATTCAGGGTAAGGGTGGGCATTTCTAGCAGATATTGACAAATTGCAAACCAGTGCAAAAGTGAAAAATTCCAACAACCCTTTATGACTTAAAAACAGTATGAATGAGGGAAAAATTCCAACAACATAACTTAAAAGTCACTTTCTAAATGAGAAATGAAATATTATCATAAAAGGCAAAAATATCTAAAAATGGATAGTTGAATGGGAAAACAACTAATTTTGATCTAAAAACGATGCACACCATGCATGCTAAAAATAGCTTTCTGAATTAGGGTTACATGTGCAATTTTGATACCTATAGTCAAAGTTATGGCCAAAATACAAATACATGCTCAAAACTATCCCAAATCAAGCATAGATCACTGTTTCCTACCGTACTTGCAGATCTTCCGTCTCAAGGTAGTTTAGCACCATCAACATGCAACCTGACAGCTCAACATCATTAGCCTCAGATCCTCCTACACCATAATGAGTGAAGGAAATCCTCTTCTACATTGCGTGATGTGAGAATTGGCATAAATATTAATATTGAGGTCGATGAGGAGACCAATGCAATTGCATATGAGATGAAGAACGCCAAAAACCAGTTGCTTCTTAATAAAATAGGAGTACCTAGTTCTTGATTGTTTGTGACGACCTCAAACCCCCACTTGGGATGTAATGGAGACTTGAAGTATCGAGATATGCAACGTGTAATTACATACTCCCGTCCATGACAGTTAATATGTAATACATTTTAGTATGCAATAATCGCAATGGAATAAGGGTGACTAAACATAACTCATGCTAGAATGAACTAAAACATCCCAATAGAATTAATAACCAGCATAAGTTCAAACTTAAATATAACATATCCTTAATGTAGAATTCTTAAAGCCAAGTTTCAACAATTAAATCAACTCTCTCATACGCTCTATCGTATATAGAGTTAGTGCTATGAACATCTGAATCAGATCAAATCTCCTCTCCAGGTCCGACTCCTCCTCAACCAATCATATCCATTAGTCCATCCTGGTTGGTCTGCTTCGGTCATGATATAAGTTCTACCATTCAGGGGGAAATGGTAGTGAGACTACCACAATGAGATTCCTTGAAATATCAGTAAGTTAACAACCAATTTGCATAAAGATAAATTATGCATGATAAATAATAAATATGTAATGCATGCTATGCAGAAAATCAATATTTGTCTCCCATCTAGATTTCTCAACATTCTCAGAAAAACTTTGATGCACATTTTCTTACGGAAAACATTTTTCAATTCAACTTTAAAAAATATAACATTTCATTATCATTAAGGCATATTAACATTAACCTTAACATTAATATCATAATGTATGGTATTATCACAGTTCCCCATATGCATTGTGAGTATCTGCTAGTGATTGTAGTACAACTTATGTTGAAACTACGTTGACTGTAGACTCGTTCTCAATGCATTGATAATATAATATTTCATCATAGTATCATAACATTCATCATAATGTATGCACCCACCAGCGTTAAGTGCCATAAAATTTGACTTCGCTCCGGTATCGTTTAAAAAGAATCCATTTGAAACCCGTTGACTGTTCTTCATCAACCCAGGGGTTACCGCTCTATTTGTACTCACTCCAGAGTTGACGAATGAGTTTTTCTTGGATACTTCCCCATCCTAGCCTTTGGGGAAATGACAAAATCTTTTTTCATGCAATTTTTTAAAAATATTTTTTCATAACATGCGTTTATAAGTATGCTTCTTGTGAAAATGAAAATTTTATATAACTTGCTCAAATGATGAAAATTGCACATGTTAGCAAGTAGTCATATACTTAATGTATCATATAACATGATGTTTCATGCTCAAAATGACATTTATAACATGAATGTGACATTTATCAATAAATCATAAATAAATTATCATAGTGTAAGTTAGAGGCCAACTTATAAACTTCCCGAGTTTAGAGAATCGAAGCGGTTGTAATCAAAGTTATACTAAGTTAGAATTTGAACTACTAAGGAAGAATAATCAAAGGGGTTCAAAACTAGTATTTCCAAAATTGCCCCTAAACTTAGCAAAATTTGCACTAACGCCCTAAATGTTCACTATTTGAATATGGGCCCCAAAATTTGCATATTTGCATTGTGACGCCCCGACTCCCTCGTATGGCAACACGGGAATCGTGATGTCGGGATGACGACAACACGGTCACACATCCCAATGAAAGTGCCAAGTGTGTGTACATGGAACGGTGTACAATAACAACGTAGCAGATTAAGTCAACTAAGTACCAGAATTTAAATATAATCTAAACATCAGTAAAAGGTTTTAAAAGTAGTTATACAGTCATCCAAAATAAAATAAAATACATGTCCCAAATAAAATGAGTGATCTCAAATCACTCCTCGGGCGGAGCCGACTCCTCAGGCTCACCCTCATTCTCATCTGCATTGAAATCTGCGTTACTATAAAACGGTACCGCAGGTAAGTATAAGCCAAACAACCCTCAGGAATAAAAATGCATTAATGCAACCAACATGCATGTATATGATGAAATATGCATTATTCTCAAAACATCATTTTTTCCGAAAATGAATATTTTCCAACACACCCAAAAATCCCATTTGGCCCAAAATATCTGCAACACATTTTCCCAGAAAATGATCACACAATTTACAAAATCTAACACACGCTATTTTCCCAGAAAATAGTCCATTTTACCGTATGCACTATGATCTCCCCTAGGGATCATCCGAACGTCCTGGCTTCGTAGCGATGTCCAGTTCAGTGCCCAGCGCGTTCATGGCCAAGCATCCACTACGCAACGAGCGATGCCCAGTTCTGTGCCCAACACGTACGTTGCCAGGCATCCTCTAGTCCCCGCCAGCAGAGGGACCACGGAGTCGGCATGAGACCATCTCATCCGATCCCATTGTCGCCTGGCGACAATCCAGGGGACGTCACTCAGTATATTCCGCTCCCGAGTGACCAGAGGAGCTCCACCGAGATAATGCCCCATCTCGGCTTGGGGTCGTGATACACACGCACCCAAAAACATTCTCACATGAAAATCCAGTTTTCATTAAACACATGAAAATGCAATTACACGAAAACCCAGTTTTCATTTACAAACATGATCATGCGTGTAAATATGCAATGTACATGAACCACATCAAATCCAACCAACAATTCAACACAAATCCAATCACACAAACAAACTTCCTCCACTAATCCATCCGACCCCCGTACTCCTCGGACTCAGTCCGGCAAAACTAATCAAATCACTGTGTAATGTTTTAGTGCAAAAATATATTTAAATCATAAAAGTTCTTTGAAAAATACTTACAAAGCTATATAATAATTTCTGAAGAATCACGAAGCTGCAAGAAGTGGCAACACAACTATAGAATAGTGCCAAATGCACTGTGGTCGTGGGTCTCAAAAGACCCACTTTTGAACGAGTGCAAACGAAGACCCGAGATTGATAGAGTAGGATTTAGGGATGTCGGTGAAACTAGTGGTGGTGGTGGTTGGCCTTGGGTGGCGGCATAGAGGGTGTTTGAAGTGCAAATATACCAAAAACGAAAATGGAGTTGGATGTACTTTACCGATGGCGGATCAGAGCTGGGGTTGGTGCATTGGGTTGCTAGTAGGTCGAGGATGAAGTGGTGAAGAAATGGTGGTCGGAGGTGGTGCGACGGCAGCGCTGGAGAGAAGAGAAGGCCGCGGCTTTGCATCGCGCGTGGGGGCTCACGGCGGCGCGAGAGGGGTTGGAAATGGAGGGGTGGGGTCGCCAGCCGGTGGGGGAGGCAGTGGGCTGGGCGGTGTCAGTCATGGGCAGCTCACGGCAGCGATGTGGGTGGAGGAGAAAAACGGACGGGGAGAGAAAGAAAGAGACGTCGCGCGCGGGAGGGAAGCAGGGGATGAAAAAAGGAAGAAAAAAAAAGAAAGAAGAAAAAGAGAAAAGAAAAGAAGAAGAAAAGAAAAAGAGGAAAAAGAAAAATGAAGGAAAAGAAATGAGGTCCAATCCTCACATCTTGGGTCACAAAAATCATCCAACGGAAACGATTTCAAAACAGCAATTAAAATAAAATAATTCAAACGTAGTGATTAAAATGAACATAAATAATTAAATCCAACAATAACTTAATTTAATATGAAAAAAAATTTAAATACATAACAATAATTAATTTTAAGAAAGCATTTCAAAATAATTTTCACAAAATTAAAAATCATAAAAATAAACCAATTAAAAATCCAACAACTTTAAAACAAGAGAATACATTTTTGAATTAATAAAAATAATCATTCAATAAAAAAACACTAAAATACGATGTGTTACATGCATAACCTTTATGGATGCATGTGTATTCAAATTCATCAAGTGCCAACTATAATTATAACCTTAGGGACAAATTAAAAACTTAGGCTCAGTTCATACAAATTCATCCAAACACTTAAATATGACTCAAGACCTAATTATTAGGGGTGTAAATCGGTCCGGTCCCCGAGGCGGGGGGAGGGTGCTGTCATCATTTTCCCCAGACCTAACTGGACCGAACATCCCTAGGGACCGGTACCTATTTTTCCAGTCTGGTCAATACATTCGGTCTGGCCCTTTTAGTTTTTAGTTTTTCCTTTTCTTTTAAAAATAAACAAATCAATTAATAAAAAAATATTATTTAAAATACTAAATTAAAATTAAGTGAATTATTAATGTGGATTATGTAATTAACTTAATAAAAAATTATTTTATATGGTCAATGATAATAATTAGATGAAAATTACATAATTAATTATATAATTATTATATAAATAATAGATAATATATACTTTCAATTTGGTCGGTCCGGTCCAGTCCGGGGTGGGAACCCACTGGATTGGGACCTGACCAAAAAGTCTTGGTCCTCTATTTCAGGGATCGAGACCGACCGGTATTGGTCCCGGGTTGGTTCGGTTGGTTTCTCCGGTCCGAACCGACCAACTTTTCTACCCTACTAATTGTCACTAAACCATCCATTAAACATGTATGATGTTTCTAGCTTTCTTTACGAACAGATGTTTAAAAACTTAATCAAATAATGCATTTTCATTCATATCCCAATCACAAGACTTTTCTAAATGCACATTATTCAATCTTAGGTAAAATTAATCAAAACTCCATAAGTTAAACATAAACTAAGCAAAACTTATGCATGCTAGATGATCAATACAAGATATGAATTTAAAACCTATCATGGCATGCTTTCAACCTTAAATTTAAACCTTCAATATTCATTCAAAGACATGGGATAATCATATAAAATTATATCAAGACATGTCATGACTAAAAATTCAACCAAAAGCAATTTATTTCATCAAAACACCCTATCTGACTAGATTTGATATTAGCATGCTAAACCTTGATTAAACTCAATCAAAATATCATTCTCATGCCATAATTTAAAACCTAATATGTCATTCTAACACTTAAAAAATGATAGACAAGAAAACTTACAAAATCGTGGCCTTTTGAGCTCCCAAACAAACTCACTTCAAGAACACTCTCACAACTCACTTGGTTTCACTCTTTTGCACACTAAGAGGAGAAAAGCCCTTCAAGAACTAAAGAGAAGGCTTGGAGGAGTGGTGTGGGGATATGAGGAGGTGAGGGAGGTATTTATAGGCTTCAAGGAGGGTGTAGGATGTTGGCTTTGGATGAAGAAGGGGCTTGGGATTGGTTGAAGTGGGCGGTGGAGTGTGGTGATGTAAGTTTCAGCTTGTGTCATCACTTGTGCAGGTGAATAGTATTCAAACTCTTATCATTTCTACATTTTAAGGTGCTGCCTTGTGTTATGTGGGTGTAGGTGCTGCCATGGTGCAGAAATAAAAACAAAAATGCAAAGGATTGCATGGTGATGTCATGCTAGTAGCTGACGGGTAGGGTTCTTCAAAGTTGGCTAGTTTTTGCTTACTTGTTTGTCTCATCTTTGTGATCTATTTTGCATGTATGATGACCTTTATTTGGAGCCCTTTCATGCAAGAAAAGAAGGCTGGATTGGCTGCCATGTGAAGGAAGGAAGCAAAGTGATGGTGTTAGCCAAGTGACATGAGTAAAGCCTCTCCAATTGCCAATTGGTTTGACATTTCTTTGGTGTGAAAAAAAATGGTCAACAAGCTCATGAGTGCTTTGAGAGTCCTCTAGGTATTGGAGGGGGTGGGTGGTGGTGTGTGGAGAGGGCTCAAGGATGAGCAGAAAGTTCATGGAGTCACCAAGGTCTTTCGGTTTGGTTCCAACTAGATTTTCTAAGGAAATAGTTGGATTTTGGTTTGGTTTCTCGGAGCCATTTCGCCCAATGCTGGGTCTGAATCTTGGGAGATGTGGTGAGGTGTGAGTGGTGCAATTACAATTAAGAATATGGTGGAAATGGCATGGGCTAGGGGCTGGCTTGATGAAGTGCACAAAGAGGTGCACCTAGGTGCAAATTGATGGTGATTTGGGCATTGACATGGCTTGGTTCCAATTGACATGTATTGGGTCAAGCCTAAAATTCTAAGTTGGTCTAAGAACAATCCAAAACAAAAATAAAAACAAAAAATTTCAAATTATAAATGTGAGAAATAAATTAAATAAAAATTAATTTAAAAACATGGTTTAGAGGTTACTAATCATTAGGGGTGTCAAATCGTGTTAACGGGTCGTGTTCGTGTCGTGTCAAGGTATGTACATTATACTTAATGGGTCAACACGAACACGACCCGTTAAGGATTTCGTGTCAAAATTTCAAACCCAAACACGACACGGTAAGATAACGGTTGACACGACACGACCCGTTAATAAATAAGAAATAAATTGACATGATACGACACGACACGACCCGTTCCGTTTCAACCCGTTTACGTTAATGGGTTGAACAAACACGATATGACATGACACGACCCGTTTGACCTTATTGATTTTATATAAATATTTAAATATAAATAATATCTATAAAAAATAAAAAACTAACTACAAGTCTAAAATTACATTCCAAATAAATATGATCCACACAATTTGTAATAATATTCATTATTAAAATTACATCCCAAATATAATAAACAAAACATACATTGTAAATATATTAATGTTACAATCCCAAATATAATAAAAAATTAAAAACACAAATCTAAACAAATTTAGAACTTGAAGAAGGAAGTGGGTTAGGTAGTTTAGGGTTTTTTGAATTTGTTTGGTCTAAAGGTATAAAGGTAAATTCAATTTTCTTAACGGGTCATAACGGGTTGACCCGTTAAGCAATCATATCTTAACGGGTTAACCCGTTTTAATCCGAACCTGTTAAGGCTAAATCCTAACCCGCTTTTATCGTGTCGTGTTCGTATTGAGTTAACGGGTCGTGTCACATATTGCCACCCCTACTAATCATATGTGAGATGATTAGTGCTTCTCAACTGAAGTTAGAAGTTTAACCATGGTTAGGTGGGAACCCTAGGGGCGTGTGGCACATTTTGGGCTTGAGGGAAACCAATGGTATGGTGTATATGGGCTTCAATTAGAAAGATAAAAATGAAAGACAAGGCTTGTTGGACTTTGTGCGTTTGGCTTTGGTGTGGGTTATTGAATGGATCTTATGTCCAGATTTGAGGGCGCATCTAGGGCCTCAAAGGCCTACCAAGTTTGGATCCAAATAACAAGTCTCTCTTAGCCTACTATATGCTGAGCTTAATTTCTAAGGTTCTTCAAGAGGGCCCTAAAACCTTAAAAATCCAAATGGGTCTAGGCTTATGACACCTATTTCTAGCTCATCACATCCTTAGTGATTGATGGTCCTTAATTAAATACTCTTGGGCTCACATCTAAAACCATCCATTCTTAGCCCAATAATAATGCCAAGTGTCATTCCACTATTAGCTTTTTGCTAGTTAATCTTAAAATAATATACTAGAACTCTTCTAATAATTCTAGTTAAAACCAAATTGTGATTCTTATGCTGAAAAAAATTAAGTGCTGCCCCCGATATGATATTTAGTTGGTCTGGAGAAGCTATTTCCGCAGCTATGTGCAACATATTGTTGTGGTCTTTGTCAGTATATATAGAGTGCGATGATACCCTTGATGGCCCCTAACTCATATATTAGATTGAATACACTCCCTTGCTGATATATAATAGCAATGTGAAATATACTTCTTTTTGCCTCGTCTACACTCTATAATTGGTCAAGATATGAGCGTACATGTATAATTAGAAACTAAGACGCTAACTCCTCCAGTGAGTTCTCTCTAACTCCTTTGAGATATACCTAAGCCATCCACCTTCCAGTCAACCAACTTGTCCAACTATTCTCCATAACCACCCCACACAATCAACTCAACCAACCACCCTTCTCCTATGGATTCCCCTGACATGGACAAGCTTGTCTCTCTAACAGAGTCCCTCTCCTAGAATGATCTACAACTAGACCCCTCCTGGAATGATCTGCAACTAGACGCTGCACATGAAGCAGCAGCCCGCACTTCAAATCACACTCTGGTAGGTAGAGTCTAGACTCATCTCTTCTCGCCCTCTCAACAGATTCATGTTCCACTCCACTATCAAAGCCATCTAGAGCTTTGTAGAGGGCCTAATCATAAAGGATCTAGACAGTAACACTTTCCTTTTCACCTTCTCTCTATCAAAAGATAGACCGAATCCTGTCCCAATGTCCATGGAACTTTCGAGGCTATCACTTGATATTACAAAACCGGCTCCTAGGACAAAGTCTAATTGAAATAGACCTAGAGCACTCTACCTTCTAGTTGCAAATCCATGGTCTCTCTCTACAGCTAAGCTGACATCTGAAAATGCCATAAAAATAGGTAGGGTTCTAGGCTACATACTCGAAATAGACTACACTTCCTGTGTAGACTATTCTTCAATCCTAGGAGGTCCACCAAAAAAATTTCTCAAATTAAAAGTCCAGCTTAAAGCCTCAACCCCCATCCAAGATGGTTTCCACCTCCCTCGTCGGAGTAAATCCCATGCCAAAATCATTTTAAATATGAAAGGCTCTTTGATTCTATTACTCCTGTGGACGCCTGGTCATACACACCACCAATTCTAGCTCCTTCATAGAACCATCAGAAATATTCTCCTTCGGCCCTTGGATGAGAGTTTAATCCCAAACCCAGTCAAAGTCAAAAAAATCTATCCTTGAGATCATCACCCACCCTCGAGAACCAGCTTCAAAGGAATCTACCCATAAACCCTGCAATAGACAACCATCCCCCACTACACTGGGTCATTACAAGTGAAGAGATCAACTTGCCCCACATCATCACTGAAAACCAATCCCGTAAGGGGAAGGAGAAAATGGAGCTTATCCCAGAAATGCACAGTGAAAGCCTCCACATGAGCAATGTAGCCCACCGCTCTTTCTTAAAATGCATGCAAAAAAACAATACCATGCCACGTGGCCAAAGGTCGTTAGATTTTGCTGAAGAAACATGAGCGGTGCTACATCTTCCGTACATCTCCCGAGTGTCCCGAATAGGTAAAATTTGTTTTTATTTCTTTTATTTCATGTATTTTTTAATCATCGTAAACATTTAAAAAAAAAAAAGTAAAAAATTCATAATATCATTAAAAAATATTTTTTTAATCACTCGATAAAAAAAAATAACCATTTAATTCGGAACCCAAAACATTTCTCAACAAACATACCCATTTAATTCTTGCCAATTTGTCCCCTTCTGTCCCACCCCAAATACAATATCGAGCCCACAAAGAATAACCCAAATAAATGAGCAATGCTAGGTACAGTCCTCATTTGGGGACTGCAATGCAAGCCTAGACTATTTTAACTTTAAAATTTTTTAAAATTATAAAACTATCCCTCCTAAAATGATGTTTTTTCTCATTTAATAAAGGGCCTGCACATGCAATCTCCAAGTAGAGACTGCAAATAGAATTTCTCCAAATAAATTCCTTGTCCCCTATCCAATTATCTCTCGCAAATCTAACCATCCATCATGATCAACCAAATCCCCATGAGGTCCCTTGTAGCCTCAAATCCCATCTCTGAACAAATATTCTACAACCCAATTAATGCCTATCGCCTCTTCCTTCACTCTCCCAAATCCCACTCTCCCACGCACAACCCATCTTCCATAGGGCCTTCTCTTTACAAGTCAATCATATCACAATTTGAACACATATTGGACCCAGAAAAAATCAATCACCCAAAAAACAAAATATCCCTGCTCGTAACCCATCCGGAAAATACTTCTTTCCCTAACCCTAATAGATCCCAACCCAACACAGCCCACTATTGACCCAACCCATTCTCCCCACCTCAAGCCCCTTCCCTAACAACTAACTCTACCCATCACCGAAACAACCTCTGCAACCCCCCCCCCCCCCCCCCCAAATCTTCGACCACAGAGGCAATATCTATACCATCCCCCATTCTGTTAAACTCCACACACCACACCAAACCCCTACCAATTACAAACAACCCACCACCCCTGCAAAAGATCATTTCCATACACATCTGGAGAAGCTCCCATACACTGCAAGTCGATATCAGAACTTATTACCCCCAAACAACGAAGGCCAACAACACCCTGGTAGACACGGAAACCAAGGTTCCTCAGGTCATCTTAATCTAGGCTCAGAGAACTCACTCGGTAACAACCTCACTCTGTCAGCATATCTCTCCTCTAAGAAGAAAAAGCTAGGTAACAGATCTCAACCACTCTCAAAGAAATCAAGATACAAACTGTATCTCAAGCATGACAGCCCCCCAGTGGACATCAACCCCTCCATCCCAACAATCAAGTTATTTCCCACCATTTTTTAGACCATAATGGCAGGCCCAAAACTGCCACCCCCAAAGAAATGAATTTACTGTCCTAGAACTGTAGGGGCATTGCCCAACCTCATGCATTGCGTAGTTTGAGGGCCAATATTAGGAACCATAATCCTGATGGAGTATTATTAATGGAGATGCTTTTTACTGAAGTAAATACTCAAAACTATTGTAAACAGACTACGCTTTCCTTTCTATGTTCATACACCCCCTCTCGTAAAAGGGGTTGTTTGTTGTTTATGTGGAAACTGGGTCTGGATGTGGAGTTTGTAAATGTCTCTAGCAATATTATAGCTCTATTATTGTATTCGGACTCTGTATATCATTCGTGGTTCCTCACCTTGATCTATTGTCCAACCAACAAAAATACAAAACTGAATTCTGGAGCAAGCTCAATTCAATCATCAACTCCTTTCCAAGGCTTTGGTTAGGATTAGGGGATTTTAACTCACTAAAAAATGAGCAGCACAAAGGCTATCCCAAGTGCAGAAGGATGTCGCGTAATAATTAGGAATAATTTCCTAGATCGTTTCCTTAGGGAAAGTTACTTAAAATCAAACTCGTTTAAAATGACAAAAATTCACAAAGAGAAAATAAAAATAGTGGTATGTGCAATGAATGGAAGAGTGCAACAAGAATGAAAATGACACTAGTCATGGACTAGATTCATATTTTTAGATTTTTGAGTGTCGAAATGAAATGTAAAAGACTAACAAATTGAAATTAACAATCAAGAAATCAACTGAACAATCTTAATTAATCTGAAAATTAAATAATAAAACTGAAATTATTTAAGTTCTAATTAAACTTTAATTAATCTAGTATGTAATGGACCTAAGAGATTAATAAAACTAAACTACAAATTAAATTAGATTAGAAAATAATTGACAAAATATGAGCTGAAAATTGAAAAGTCCCAAAATCAAGATTCTAGGGTTCATCCTTGTACTCAAATCACAAATTCTCAAAATCAATCTATAGCAATTGTAATCAATGTTAAATAAAAGTTTAAAGAAGCGAGAAAAATAAATAATATGAAGTAAATAAACAGTAAATAAAATGCCCAAAGGTCTAAGCCAAATATCTCAAAAATAGATTACAAACTTTAAACTAAAATTAAATAAATAGTAGAGAGTGAAAAGAACAAACCAAATGAATGAAGATGGAGGTGGTAGGCAATGGAGGAGAAGGCTGGAGCATAGCAGTTGGATCCTCGAGATTCTTCAACGGCGCTGTGTCCGTCTCCAAATAAAAAAAAAAAAGAAAAATGTTGTTCTTTCCCCCTTCCTCCAAAAAAATCCCTTGCCTTTTTTTTTTAATTTCTTTTCGGTATGGCTGTGTTTCTTTTTTTTTGTGCGTCTTACAGGTCTTGAGTCTCTTTTAGAGATAAGATGTTTTTTTTTTTCTTTCTTTCTTTTTCTTGTTACTTCCGTCCCTTATCCAAACACCAAGAGGTTGGTGTCTTTTTTTACTTCTTTTTGATTTGCCTTTTTCTTTGACTTTTTTCATGCATTTCTTTGCTTATATAAAAATAAATAAAAATTAAAAAAAAAAAGAAAGAAGAATCGAATATAAAAAAATATGTTGTGCATGTGAATGAATATTGTCCACTTAAATCACAAGTTATAAAATTAAGCATAAATCATGCTATTAACCAATTTAAATCACAACTCGGATTTATTCATCTTAACCATTTTTGTATCTAAAATCAATAATAATATAATAAAATAAAATAAAATATATTGGTTCTAAATGTATAAAATATGCAATAACTCAGCTCAATCAGATTTCGATAGCATTATTAGTCAAACTGAGAAAAGCTGGGGCAGTCCCTTTTCTAGCTCATCAAAATCCTCAAGCCTCCTTTCCCCGAGGGAACACAATGGTTTGATTGATTTACGCGCATCAAGACCTCAATTCACTTGGTTAAATAGGAGAAATGAGCTTGCTAACATTGGTGAGAAATTAGACAGGGGCATTGCCAACAATCATTGAAGAACCCTTTTTCCTAATGCAAATTTGACAAACCTTCCAATGGTCTCCTCAAATCACTCACTCATCATCCTCTCAACCTCTGGCCTGAAAAACCAAAAGAAACAGTTCAAATTTGAAGAATTATAGACCAGAGATCTATCAAGCACTGATGTTGTTAAAACAACATGGCATCAATTCAAATCTGTCTCCCCTGCCCTCATCCTCTCCAAAAATTTGAAAGCAACAAAACAAGCCCTGAAAATCCAGAACAAGCTCTCTTTTGGCAATATCCAATCCTAGATTCACCTCCTCAATCAAGCTCTTACAAAAGTTCAATCCTCACCCTTAGGTATTATAGATAGAACTTTGGAAGAACACCTCCAAGCAAACCTTAATGAACTTCTTTTGAGAGAAGAACAACTTTGGAGACAGAAATCACATCTAACTTGGCTCACCACTACTGATCTCAATACCAGATTTTCCCACCTGTCAACCACCATCAAAAGAAGGAGCATTGCTATTGACAGCCTGAAGATTGCACCAGGTATGTGGTCCTTAGACCTCACAATCATTCAAAATTCTTTCATAGAGCACTTAAGGAGCACTTTCACAACTACTAATCCAATCCTCTCTAAAAACCTAGACCACCTATTTCCATAAAAAATCACATCCATTTAAGTTTCATCCTTAATATCATTTCCTAATGATATTTAGATTAAATCAGCTATCCGAAATACCCCATCCTCCAAAGCTCCAGGTCTTGATGGATTCATTAGCCTTTTCTTTAAATTCTATTGGGATGTTATCAACCCTGATTCAATAGATGCAATCAAAAGCTTCTTTCATCAAGGCAAGATTCTAATTAAATAAACCATACACATATTGCACTCATCCCAAAGTCCCAATCCCCAAGCTCAGTGCATCACTTCAGACCGATCAGCTTAGCAAATGTCTGTTATAAAATCATTTCGAAGATCTTAGCTAATAGACTCAAAGCTATTCTCCCATCAATCATATCTCTAAATACCTCGTTAAGCCTTCCCAAATCAATCGGCAAAAAATAGATTCTCACATAAAGAATTTTTGGTGGGGTTTCAAACTAAACAAAAAATCCAACTTTACTCCAAAAGCATGGCACTCCATATGCCAACCAAATCCAAAGGTGGACTAGGGCTCAGGCTGAACTCCAACTTCAATGAAGCCTTTATCTCTAAGATTGGATGGAACATCTCTACAAAAGAACCAAGTTTGTGTCAACAATTCATCTACTCAAGATACTTGAAATCCTCATCATTCTTTGAAGTAACTCCAAAAACCACTGACTATCCTAAAGGCTAAACCTCTCATTCAGGCAAATTTTTGCTACCAAATTGTGAATGGTACACCAACCAAAGTGTGGAATGATACTTGGATCCCTTCCCTTGAATCCTTCACACCAATCCGAAAAGACACATTCATCCTTATGGACCCTAACCTCACTGTCTCAACATCGATGCTTGAACAACCCCGCCGCTGGAATGATATTCTCATTGCTGCTCTTTTCAACAAAGAAAGTGCCAAAGAAATCATCAAAATCCCCTTACCACAATCCACTCTACCCCACATGCATGATAAGCCTATCTAGCTCAACCACCACTCAGGAAACTTTTCTATCAAATCAACCTATAAGTATATCATCTCTCAGTAAAATGGTTCCATAGCCATCAACTCTCCATTTTCCAGTTCTGACTGGAAAGAACTATGGAAAATAAAAATTCAAGACATATTGAAGTTGTTCATTTGGAAAGTCATCTCCAACATTCTTCCCACAAAAACTAGGCTAAAACTTCCATTGTCCCTTTCTAAAAATGATTCTCTTTGTCCCATATGTCATACAGAGGAAGAAACAATTGGCCACCTCTTCCTAAGATATGCACACTCATGTATTCTTTGGACACTTTCCCCTTGGCCTCTCAATATCTCATCGTTTGCTACTTCTCCTCTACAAGAATGGCTCAAACTGATCTTAAATCTCACAAAACTATTGAATCCCAACAGACAGCAGTACCATAATTTCAAGATTTTTTCAATTATTGACATGGACTCCCTTTGGTTCCTTACAAACTAGTCATTCATAACCTTCCCTGTAAATCACCAATACCTTCTACAAACTTTGTGATCAAGTTATACAAAGCACATTAGCACATGTGGGAAGCAAAGACTCAACCACAAGCAGATATGCCAGAATGGATATCTCCTCCAATAGGACATCTCTCCCTCTCTTATGATATAGCTATTAGAAACAATGGCTCAACAGCTGCAACCATCTCTAGATCCAACACTAGAACAATTATTTTTACAATAACTCAATAGGTAGATTCAGTAAATCCAACTTTTGGAGAAGCCATGGCAGTTAAGCTGGCAATTGAGGAAGCAACCCATCGACACCTCCTTAATATAATCATTGAAGGAGATAGTCAAGTGATTACCAATGCAATTCTAAACCCCATTACATCTCCAGACAGGACCATATCTAATATACTCACAAACATCTCAATACTACTCAAGTCCTTCTAGAGCTGGAGTGCACAAAAAATTCATCGAAACGAAAACCAGCGGGCACATCAATTGGCGCAATGGGCTGCAACAAACAATGTGCTTGGCTGCATACCCCTTATCAAATTACCCCAATATTTACTAGACTTCTATAGTGGAAATGACCCCCCTTATTTTCTTATCCCAGTCTGTAATAACTCTTTATTAGACCTCTGTATTAATTTAGTAATATTTACCCGGAAAAAAAAGTATAATTAGAAACCCAACATTCCCCAATCTTGCAACATCAAAAAGGAAAGACGAATGATTGCATCATTAAATGTCAGCTCATACACTAATAAGAAGATAGACATGTGGAAATTGCATAATTAATCGGTTATTATTTTATGATCACAGGTATATCCCTAATTATCTAGCATGCACAACATTAAACTAAAATAAACACTACCGTTGTACATGCATTTGCCACTTTTAAGTCTCCTAGTTGAGAAATTTCTTACGTAAATTTTTCGGTTATTTAGATGTTCGATCCAGCTCTATATATGTTGATGAGTCTATTAAAAATATATGGAAAAAAAACTTCCTACGACGAAGAGCTTAGTACAACAGAATGAGATTACAATATGGAAGAGAAATGCTACTTATATGCCATACTAGTTATATCGTTCACTTTGTTTCATTAATGTGCCACCTTCAAGTGATATCATGTGGTTTTAAAAAAAATATAAATAAAAACACAAAAAGAGTAGAGGAAATCTAGAGTTTTAATTTTTCTATTTTTATATGTTGGACGCCATATTATTTTTAATATATATATTTTTTATTCTTTTAATAAATCACGTGATACCAAGTAGTGGCATCACGTCAATGAGATAAATTGAAAACGTTATAGCTGGAATGACATAGCAGCAATTCTCTATATGGAAAAGGAAATACTTTATCTCATCAAAATTTTCCATAGTTTAGGAGGCACTTGATAGAGATAATTCGTGTAATATCTGATCACCCAAATTACAAGACAAAGTCAAGAACTCCATATTAGTTGCTCCATCAACTCCCAAAGATCATGTACAACCTAGCTAGCCCCATGATTAAAGCTGCTCTGCATGGCAAGAATATTATTCCTGAAGCTAATACCTTTCCTGCATGATTTGTACAGCTGTCCATTGCTACATGATCTCTGTCACCTTTGTTGTATAAATACTACATCTTTGTAATGTATTATATCGTGTGAAGAATATTCAATCAATTCAAATCTTTACATGGTATCCAGAGCCATCTGACAAAAGTCGCGTCTTGCTCTTTTCTTATTTTTTTTTTCCTTTCTATGGCTTCTTCGTCATCCAAGACAGCAAACTCTCAAACCTCTGGTTCTCTTGCCATTCCACCCACCAATCTTGCTCATCTCATCACTATCAAACTAAACCGAGAGAATTACCTTCTCTGAAAAGCCTAGTTTGTCCCTCATCTGAAAGGCTAATGTTTGCTTTGTTTATGGTTGGGTTACATCTCCACCACCAATGATCTCTACCACTTCCACTAATCCTAGTTTTCCAGTTATCTCTCCGAACCTTGATTATCTTCTTTGGCAACAAGAAGATCAATTGCTATTCTATGCCATTATTTCTTCATTATCTGAAGACATCCTTGCTCACATTATTGGCCTCCACACTTCAAGAGAGGCCTGGAAAGCATTGGTGAGTATATTCCTTCAATCACAAGCAAGGATTACTATCAACCTAACCCACACAAATTCACCTCGCAAGCACAAAGGCTCAGTTGGTGACCTGGAAAGCTCCACCACAGCAATAGAAGATTCAAGAATACCACATTCTGTTAGTGACAACTAGTGCTTTCTGTTATCAACAAATTGTGTAATAAATGTTTTTTTGTTCTCTGCATTTCCTTCTCGAGTGTATATACACCTCTGCGTGTGTCTATAAAAGCAAAGCTAATACAATGTAATTATACACACTGGAGAAATACAATGGAATTCATAATGTCTTCTTCTTCCTATTCATTTATTCTAGCATGGTATCAGAGCTGCTGACTAGCAGTCTCTTGATCCATCACGTATTTGTTTTTTAAAAAAAAATGGCCAAAGAGTCTGAACAATCCCCTGCCCCTGCCCCTGCGCCTCCTACCTCCATCTCCTCCTTCTCTCATGTAGTTGCCATAAAACTCAATCCAGATAATTATTTATCATGGCGAGTTCAAATTTCAACCTATCTTCGAGGTCAAGACCTCTTTTCCTTTGTTGATGGCACACAACCTCCACCTCCCGCCACCCTTCCTGCCACCTTTACATCTACTCAGTCACCCAACCCGGCTTATCTTTCTTGGAATAGGACTGACTAGTTAATACTTAGTGTCTTATTCTCCTCCCTCACCGATCCCATCATCAACCATGTTGTCACTTCCAAAACATCCTGTGAACTATGGCTCACTCTTGAGTCCATGTTTAGTTCCCTTTCACAAGCAAAGGAATTCCAAATACGCTTCCAACTCACAAATCTATACCGAGGTGACCAACCCATATCCGATTTTTACAGTAAAGTTCGCATGCTTGCAGACACTCTAGCCTCCATTGGAAACCCAATCTCTGACAAAGAATTTGTCACTTACCTTCTCAATGGCCTTGGCCCCTCATATGAATCATTCATCACGTCTATAACAACTAGAGCTGACCCCATCACTTCACACGAATTATACCATCTCCTTCTCATTCACGAGAATCGTATCTCCCACCTCTCCCGTAGCAGCTCAAGCCTTTCCAATAACCTATTCAAACCGTCTGCCAATCTTACCTCTGGCACTCCTCGAGGCCAAAAAGGAAGGCCTCCATATCGTGGAGGTCGCTTCAACCGAGGAAGAGGCCGTTTTCCATCAAATAGAGGTCGATTCCCCACCCATCCAAACCCACAAAATTACAACTCAAATCAACCCACATGCCAAGTATGCAACAAACCTGGTCACGTTGCCCTTCAATGTCACTACCGTTTTGATCATGCCTACCAATTTGAGCCTCCACGCTCCATCTCTGTGAACTACACCACTCCCTCAACCTTCTCCGACTCCTCATGGTACCCCGACTCTGCAACCACTCATCATATTACACATGACCTGTCCAACCTCAACATCTCATCGGAACCTTATGGTGGATTTGAACAAATTCGAGTAGGGAATGGAAATGGGTTACCCGTCAGTAATATTGGTGATTCCTCCTTTCAAACCTCTGTCTCTTATTTTCATCTTCGTAACTTACTGCATGTCCCTTCTATTACAAAAAATTTGATTTCCTTTTCTCAATTCTGCACTGATAACTCGTGTTTCTTTGAATTTCACTCTGATTTTTTTCTGGTGAAGGACAAAGTGACCAAAATGCTCCTCATTAGCGGTCCTCTTCGTGATGGACTTTATCAGTTTCCTTCAGCATCATCGTCTTCCGCTCCTTCCACTCACATCGGCGAAAAAGTCTCTCTTAGTCAATGGCACAAACGCATGGGACATCCTTCACTCGACCTTGTCTCACGCATTGTGCACAACAACCGCTTACCTTTTTTCCCAAGTGACTCCACCTTCTCTTGCCCAGACTGTCCTTAGAAAAAGCTTGACAACTCCCATTTCCCACAAGCACAACTCGGACAATTGGGCCTTTACAATTACTACGGGCTGATGTATGGGGTCCATCCCCTTTACTTTCAAGAAATGGCTTTTCATATTACTTATCCATTGTAGATCATTTCACCAGATTTACTTGGTGCTTTCCTGTTAAACTCAAGTATGATGTGTTGCATACTTTCTCTAATTTCATTAAATTTGCCGAGAGATTTTTTAACTCTGAAATTATCTCTATTCAAATCGATGCTGCAGGGGAATTTCGCCCCCTCACCAAACTGTGCAAAACACTTGGCATTTCTCACCGTTTCTCGTGTCCTCACACCCATCAACAAAATGGACTATTAGAATGCAAACATAGGCATATTGTTGAAACCGGTCTCACACTCCTCGCTCAAGCATCACTTCCATTATCCTTTTGGAGTGACGCTTTTGAAACTGCAACCTATCTCATTAACCTTCTCCCTACACCCGTCCTCCAGAATAAATCTCCATATTTTATGGTATATCACAAACCACCTGACTATAAATTTTTGAAAATCTTTAGATGCCTGTGTTGGCCAAACCTTCGACCCTACAATTGTCATAAACTAAGTTTTCGCTTCACTCCTTGTCTATTCCTTGGTTATTGCCCATCTCACAAAGGATACAAATGCCTTAACCTAAAAAACCATCGATTATACATCTCACGCGATGCCACTTTTTCAAAAACAAATTTCCATTTTCACCTTCACCTCTAGTCACTCTACCCACTCCATCTACTACATCTTTTCCACTGTTTTCACAATCAATCCTTGGCCCAGGCCCAACTCTAAATCCATCGGTCACTACCTATAATTCCAATCCCTCCATTCTGGGTCAAAACCCAACTCATTCCCTTAGCCCAACTCACACACTCAGCCCAACTCACTCCCAGTGCCTAACCCATACTCTCAGCCCTCCTCAAGAAATCTCCCCTGAAGCAGAGGCGTCGTCTTCCCCAAACCATACCTTACTCAAATCCCGAATCCTCCCCTCATCCCCCCTCGTTCTCAAATCATAACAAGATCCCACACAAATTCCTCTAAACCTTGTCAATTCACTAATGGAACAGTTGCTTATCCTACTCAGCAATGCCTCATCTCCACCACCACCATACCCGATGAACCTTCCACCTTCTCTTCAGCCTCAAAATTTGCTGAATGGAGTGACGCCATGTCCCGTGAACTCCAGGCTCTCGTTCAGACCCATACACGAACTCTGGTTCCATCATCTAGTGCTACTAACATTGTTGGATGCAGGTGGGTCTACAGAACAAAGTTGCGTGCTGACGGCTCAATCGAAAGGAGAAAAGCACATCTCGTTGCCAAGGGGTTCCACCAACAACCTGAAATCGACTACATCGAAACATTCAGTCCCGTTGTCAAGCCGTCAACAATCTAACTTGTGCTTTCCATCGCAATCTCACAAACATGGTCTCTTCAGCAAATCGATATCCAAAATGTCTTTCTCCACGGCAATCTTACCGAAATAGTGTTCATGCAACAACCTCACGGATTCATTGATTCTCAGAGACCTGATTACATTTGCAAGCTCAACAAAGCACTCTATGGGCTAAAGCAGTCACCCCGTGCCTGGTTCGCTAGACTGAGTTCATGGCTCCTCCATTATGGCTTCTCTGCTTCACACGGTGATCCCTCTTTGTTCATCCTCAACAGAAATGGTCTTTGCATTTTCGTCCTCGTCTATGTAGACCACATGGTAATCACCTCTTCCTCACCCTCTGCCATTGATAGTCTTATAACTGCACTTCAAACTATTTTTCCAGTTTTTGACTTAGGCCGATTAGCATATTTTTTGGGTCTGGAACTCAACTACTTGTCAAATGGAATTTGTCTCTCTCAAAAGAAATACATCGTTGATATTTAAAAAAAAACTCACATGCTTGAAGCAAATCCCATTTCATCCCCTATGTCAGCATCTTCAAAATTGTCCAAATTTGATTCTCCCTCCTTTGATGATGTTACCTTATTTCGAAGTGTAGTAGGAAGTTTACAATACCTTTCCTTAACCAGACCAAACATATCTTACTCTGTAAATAGAGTCTATCAATTCATGCATGATCCTAAACTCAGCCACTGGACAATAGTAAAACGCATCCTTCGGTACCTCAAACAGTCTCTAAACCATGGTCTGTTCTTCCCTTACAAATCAAATTTCTCCCTTCATGCCTACTCTGATGCAGACTGGGCTGGGTGCCCAGATGATAGAAGATCTACGGGAGGGTTTTGCATCTTCCTAGGAACTCACCTCATCTCATGGAGCTCAAAGAAACAACAGACAGTGGCTCAGTCAGGCATTGAGGTAGAGTATAAAGCCTTGGCTAATACTGCCGCTGAATTGATCTGGTTACAAACTCTTACAAAAGAACTTGGTTTTTCTCTTTCTCAAACTCCTATTTTATGGTGCGATAACTTGGGAGCCACATACTTAACTGCGAATCCAGTCTATCATTCTCGGACCAAACATATGGATATTGACTTCCATTTTGTAAGGGATAGAGTTAGTGCCAAATCACTTCAGGTTTTTTTTTTTTTTTGTAGCAATAAGGACCAATTGGTAGACATATTTACCAAGCCATTAGTTGCAGACAGGTTCAATACATTGCGAACGAGTCTCACTGTGGTTGCACCCCCAGTAGACTTGTGGGGGCATATCAACCTGACCCACACAAATTCACCTCACAAGCACAAAGGCTCAGTTGGTGACCTGGAAAGCTCCACCACAACAATAGAAGATTCAAGAATACCACATTCTGTTAGTGACAACTAGTGCTTTCTGTTATCAACAGATTGTGTAATAAGCATTTTTTTATTCTCAAGTGTATATACACCTCTACGTGTGTCTATAAAAGCAAAGCCAATACAATGTAATTATACACACTTGAGAAATACAATGGCATTCATAATGTCTTCTTCTTCCTATTCATTTATTCTAGCAATTACCACCTTACATCTCAATCTTGCCTCCTTTAAAAAAGGTAGCAGTTCCATTGCTGAATATTACCAAAACATGAGGTTGTATGGTGACACACTTGCGGCAATTGGGCAACCTCTTACTTACTGTGAATTAACCAGTTACATTTTGGCTGACCTTGGGTCTGAATGTGACCCAGTCATCACTTCTCTCACCACTTGGTTGGAGCCTATGAATCTGTAGGAGATTTATAGCCATTTACTCCATTATGAGCTTCGTCTTGAGCAGCAACATGCTTCCCTAGACCTCACAAATGCCACTGTCAATAATTTTTCTTGCAACTCATCAAACCATGGCCACTCTCGTGGATCTTTTGGCTCGCAACACTCTGGCAACAATAATGGTGCCATCACTCAGCAACATTCACACTCACGAGGCCGAGGACGTGGACGTGCACGTGCACAATTTCAATGGTCCAGGCCCTGTCTGTCAAGTGTGCAACAAACCAGGCCACATTACATTGAAGTGTTATCACTGTTAGCTTATCAAGCATACCAGCCCTTTAATTTTCAGGCCCATGTGTCTACCATTACGAACCAATCTTATCCTAGTTGGTACCTATATGCAACTGCAACACATCATCTTGAGGAATATTCCGAGTTAGACCAAATTCGAGTGCGTAATGGTGCAAGTTTAACTATTCAACAATATATTGGTTCCTCTCATATATCTCATTCCAAACCACTCATGTTACATCAACTTTTACACGTTCCTTCAATGGAAAAGAATTTGATCTCTGCCAGTAAATTCACTCAAGATAAGAATGTTTTCTTTGAATTTCATCCTCGCTTTTTTGTGTGAAGGATCTCAATTTGGGGAAGCTCTTCCTCCACAGGCCAACTAAAGATGGACTTTACACTTACTTCTCCTTATCTTCCACTCCTTCGGTCAAAATTGCATTTGTTGGAGAATGGGCCTCACTCGACACCCAGACTTGGTCACCCATCACTTCGTCTCGTCAAAAGTATTTTATTTTCTAATAAACTTCCTGTCAATGAGAATAAAACTTTTCCTATTTGTAACTCTTGCCAACAGGAAAAAAGTCACAATTACCATTTTACCTGTCTCCCTCTTGTTCTCAACACCCTTTGGACTTAATATTCTTAGATGTTTGGGGACCCTCATCAGTGCCTTTTGTTGAAGGGTATCGATACTTTGTAATATTTTTGGATGATTATAGTAAATCTACATGGTTCCACCCTTTAATTTGAAAATTTGATGTTGAAACCATTTTTCATCATTTTCAATCTCTTGTTCAATGTTAATTTGGCTCCAAAAATAGATCAATTCAAACCGATTAGGGAAGGGATTAAAGGCGTCTAAATACCTTTTTTTGTTCCGTGGGTATTATTCATTCTTTGAAGTGTCCACATACTCATGAACAAAATGGCTCTGTGGAACATAAACATAGACACCTAGTTGAAATCAATCACTCTCATGGCTCATGCGTCTATTCCTAAAAACTATTGGTTTCATGCTTCTCAAATAGCTTGTTTTCCCATAAATTAGCTTCAGTCCTCTATAATACACAATACATCCCTCTTGATCGTCTCTTTCACAAAAAGCCCGATTACTCATTTCTCAAAACCTTTGGATCAACTTGTTACCCACCACAGGCCCTTATAACTCTCACAAAATGGTCTATAGGTCCAAAATGTGTGTTTTTCTAGGCTATAGCCCATCCCACAAAAGGTACAAGTGTCTAGATCCTCAATCAGGCTGCCTGTACATTTCTTGTAACGTCCAATTTGATGAAAATAGGTTTCCTTTTAGCAGCTCACCAAGTGGTCCATTTATGGATGTTTCGAAATTATTTTCATCCCATCACATCTCATTCCCAAATATAAGGCATACACAAAGACTTTCAAACTAATTATTACAACATTTTCAAACTAATCATTAAAACTTTTCTAAAATTTCAAACAAAAAATAAAAAATAATTCAACTTTTTCAAATACTAAAACAAAAATAATATTTTAAATTTATAATTTTTTTATTCAACTTTTTTTTTCTCTCTTTTTCCAAAACCCAAGAAATACTTAATTTAAACTATCTCACTACTATTCATAAACCATCTTATTACTAATTACAAAATTTTAATTTCATCTCATTCCTCAAGCATCCCCTTACCCATGGACCCATCTGTCCACGCCCATTTACCTTTGTCTTTGTTGGTGTCCCATGTACATGAGAGCCCACCAACTTATCCACGTCAGCTTGCCACCACATCATCTTCTTCCTCTCTTCCACATGCAACAGATATTGTGTCTTCGCTCCTTGCAACTACTCCAGTTGAACCACCACCAACAGCGCCTGCACCACCTGTTCATGCCATTTCTCATGCTGAATCTATCTCCAGTGCATATCCCATGTGCACGATGTTGCAAAATAACATTCGCTGCTCTAAAGTTTGCCATTACAGCATTGTCACCTATCTTGTCCGTGCCCTTGTTGTCATTTCAAGCTCCTTTGATTCTGAACCCACTTGCTTCACAACAGCCTCTAAACACTTTGTTTGGCGTCAGGCTATGAATGATGAATTGGATAAACTCTAAATAGTTTCCTGCCCAGCCACAAAATAATTTTTTCGACTGTATAGGAAGTTTTTTGTCACCTATCCTGCCATTGCCACCACTACCATACCATCTATGGCGCTCCCGACACCCATGTACGGGAACGCGAAGATCGTGACGTCGGGATGATGACAACACGGCCACGCATCCCAACGATAGTGCCAAGTGTGTGTAAATGTAACGGTGTAAAATAACAATGCAGTGGATAAATTAAGTCAACTAAGTACCAGAATTTAAACACAATCTAAACATCAGTAGAAGTGGTTTAAAAAGTTATACAGTCATTCAAAATAAATATATTACAAGTCTCAAAACGGTACCATAAATATATTAACACAATCGAATCCTCAGGCTCACCCTCATCCTCATTTGCATCGAAATCTGCGTTACCATAAAACGGTACCGCAGGTAAGTATAAACCACAACCTTCAGGAATAAAAATGCATTAATGCAACCAACATGCATACATATAATGAAATATGCATTATTCTCAAAACATCATTTTCTCCGAAAATGAATATTTTTCAATACACGCCAAAATCTCATTTGGCCCAAATATCCATAAAACATTTTTCCAGAAAATGATTTACATAAATTCCATATCCAACACACTCTATTTTTCCAGAAAATAGTCCATTAATCCATTTTACCGTATGCACCATGATCTCCCATAAGGATCATCTGCACGTCCTAGCTCGTAGCGATGCCCATGTTCTGCGCCCAGAGTGTTCATGGCCAAGCATCCTCTAGTCCCCGCCAGTAGAGGTACCACGAAATCGGCACGGGACCATCTTTTCTGATCCCATTGTTGCCCGACGACAATCCAGGGGACCTCACTCAGTATATTCCGCTCCAGAGTGACCAGAGGAGCTCCACCGAGATAATGCCCCATCTCGGCTTGGGGTCGTGATACACACGCACCCAAAAACATTCTCACATGAAAACCCAATTTTCATTAAACACATGAACATGAATGCAATTACACGAAAACCCAGTTTTCATTTACAAACATGATCATGCGTGCAAATATGCAATGTAAATGAACAACACAATATTCAACCAACAATTCAACACAGCCCAAAACACACAAACATACTTCCTCCACTAATCCATCCGACCCCCGTACTCCTCGAACTTAGTCCGGCAAAACCAACCATATCACAGTGTAATGAGTTAGTGCAAAAATACATTTAAATCACAAAAGTTATTTGGAAAATACTTACAGCGCTATATAATAATTTCCGAGGGATTCACGGAGCTACAAGAAGTGGCAACGCAGCAACAAAACAATGCCAAATGCACTGTGGCCGTGGGTCTCAAAAATTCACTTTTGAACAAGTGCAAACAAAGACCCGAGATTAATAGGATAGGGCTTAGGGATGTCGGTGAAGTTAGTGGTGGTGGTGGTTGGCCGTGGGTGGCGGCGTAGAGGGTGGTTGAAGTGCAAAAAGCTAAAATCGGAAATAGAGTTGAATGCACTTCACCAGTGGCAGATCGGAGCTGGGGTTGGGTGCATTGTGTTGCTAGGTGGTCAAGGATAAAGTGATGAAGAAATGGTGGCCGGAGGTGGCGCGACGGCGGTGCAACGGCGCAAGGAATGCCGCGGCTTTAAGCTATTCGTAGAGGAGAACGGCGGCGAGTTAGGGGCTGAGCTTGGTAGGGGATGATGGTCGGCGGGAGGGGAAGTTGTGGCGGTTGGCGGTGTCGGTCATGGGCGGCTCACGGCGGCGAGCTGGGGGAGGAAGGAAAACGCACAGGAGAGAGAGGGAGGTGGCGTCGCGCGGGAGAGAAGCAGAGGGAGAAAATAGAAAAAGAAGAAAAAGAAAGGAAAAAGAGAAAAGGGAAAAAGAAAAGAGGAAAAGAAAAAGGAAAGGAAAAGAAATGAGGTCCAATCCTCACATCTTGGGTCACAAAATTGATCTAACGGAAACGATTTCAAAACAACAAGTAAAATAAAATAATTCAAACGTAGTGATTAAAATGAAAATAAATAATTAAATCGAACAATAAGTTAATTTAATATGAAAGGAAATTTAATTGCATAACAATAATTAATATTAAGAAGGCACTTCAAAATAATTAATTTTCACAAAATTAAAATCATAAAAAATAAACCAACTAAAAATCCAACAATTTTAAAACAAGGGAATAAATTTTGAATAAATAAAAAATAATCCTTCAGTAAAAATACACTAAAATACGGGGTGTTACACCATCGCTAGTAGTTCGACATAGCCATTTTGTCGTCCTACGCAACCAATCGGTGTATTTTATGGCCCATTTTGAACTTTTATGCCATCCTCTAGTGGGTTCCAGAAACAACATCAAATCTCTCAAAAATCATTTCTGTCCTTTGATTCTTTTGATGCAGAACATAACCATCGCAACACGTTAAACACATCTTGCATACTTCAACAATGTATTCATTGCAGTTTATTTTATAGAAATCACCAATAAACTTGTAATGATCCCCCTAGTAGCCTAACTATTTCGAGGTAGTCAACCTCCAAGAACCAAGAATTAGAGAGAGAAAGAAGAAAGAAGATCAAGAAGAAGAGAGAGAATTGGAGGGAAATTGATAAACTAATCCAGAGTTGGCCTCTGCCTTAACTCGTGGTCCTTCTCATATGAATTTTATGAAAATGCACCGTACAACTATTTACAACAACTAACACTTCTATCACAAAACGACACCGTCCCTCTTACAATCACTAACTCAAACAACATTGTATTTCATATGCAATCTACTAGCTAATACAACAGAAACCCAAAACGACTACGTATCAGAGAAATCTTAACTAACAAAACTGTCGCATCTTCCTTCATCTTTCCATTTTTGCTTCTTCTTTCCATTCATTTCAGCTCCTGCGTGATGATGACATACTCCACCCCTTCAGAGCACGTTGCCCACAAGGTGAAGAAATTTATCCCTTAATTGCCAATATAGCTCCCACATAGCATCTCCCATTTCAACTCCTTGCCATTACACCAGTACTTCCACCACTGCTCTATTATTAACCTTCTTACTTCTGCGCTTCAAAATTGCAGGTTCAGGTGACAAGTCTCCTTACAAATCGGCTGAAGGTAATGTAGAGAGAGGTGAAATATTCTGCCCCGACTTCCTTTTTAAACAAGACACATGAAATACATGATGGATTGAAGTGTGCTAAGGCAAAGCAAGCCTATAAGCAACCTGTCCAACCTTTTGAGTAATCTAAAATGGCCTGAAAAACCTGGGAGAGAGTTTGAGATTACGCCTAGTTGTGTTTTCTATAAGGCTGAAGCCTTAAATACCCAATCACCCACTACAAATTCCCTTTTCAGTTCTGCCTTTATCCACTGCTTTATTAGTTGTCAAAAACTGGAATATACTGTTGTAAATTTACTAGAGGTCTGCCATACATTGCCTCATATGGAGTCAACTTCGTTGAGGCATGAAATGTGGTATTATACCACCACTTAGAGAATGTTAACCAATCATACCACTCCCTCAGTTTATCAACAATAAACTCCTCAGAAAATTCTCCACACATTTGTTAATAGCTTCAGTCTGCCCATTACTTTGGGGATGATAAGTAGATGAATAAGAGAGAGTAACCCCTTGCAACTTAAAGAGCTCCTTCCAAAATGAACTTGTGAAGGTGGAGCTCCTATCCAAAACTATGGTTGGAGGCCTTCCATGTAACTTGAATACATTGTCAAAGAATAGAGAAGCTACCTTCGCAGCTATAAATGCTTCAATGCCATAAGATGAGAGTCTTTTGACGCCTATCTACAACTACCATAATAAAATAATACCCCTTCAAATCGGCTACCCTTCTACAAAGTCCATGGACAAGTCAGTCCAAACTTGCTGAGGCACAAGCAAGGGTTGTAACAACCCTACAGGGTGTACATTCTCCACCGTGTTTCTCTAACAAGTATCACACTCCCTGATGTATTGCTTCACTTCTTTCTTCAAGCCTTACCAGTAAAAATCATCCCTAGCACGCTTTAGTGACTTCTGAAAGCCTGAGTGACCTGCATTGAGACTAGCATGAACAAAATGAAAAATCTTAAATTTCAAGTCAGGACAATTTGGCACATAGATTCTTAATTTTTTAAACAGAAGGCCATGTTTCAAAGAGAAGGAAGAAGTGGAAGGTAGTCCACTTCGTAACAAACTCAGCTGTTGTTGTGCCAACAGAACAATCACAAAAGCTTGCTTCAATTCTTCCAACCAGGTTGGAGTAGGAAAAGAAATAGCAGCAAAGATATTAGAATCATCTGAAGACTCCACTCTAGACAATGCATTAACCACCTTATTCTCAACCCCTTTCTTATACTCAATCGAAAATGCATACTCTAATAACTTTGAAATCCACCTCTGTTGGGCTGCTGTTCCAACCTTCTGTTCTAAAAAATATTTCAAACTATGATGATCTATTTTAATAAGAAAAACATTACCAAAGCCAATAGTTCTTTTTCGTACGTTGACAACAACAAGTTTTTTCCTTTTAGAGCCTGACTCAAAAAAGCAATTCGTTTATGGTCTTGCATTAAAAGACTGCACCCACCCCCACACCACAAGCATCACATTCAATGACAAACAACTTGGTAAAATCTGGTAAGGACAGAACTGGAGGACTAGTCATAGCTTGCTTCAACTGTTCAAATGCCTTTATTGCTTCCACAGACCACTGAAATGCATTTTTCTTCAATAATGTTGTCAAAGGAGCTGCTACTTGACCATAACACATAATAAACTTCCTATAATATATTGTCAGCCCCAAAAAATCCCTTAAGGACTTGACATTTTTAGGAATTGGCCAACTAATCATAGACTCAAGCTTCTAGGGATCATCTCGCACTCCATCTTTAGAAATCAAATGCCCTAAATATTCAATTTTTGAGCAAGCAAATTGACATTTGGGTTTCTTGGCAAACAATTGATTTTTTGCCAAAGTCTCTAAAACAAAAGCCAAATGATACAGATGAGACTCCCAATCCTTATTGTATCACTATATATCATCAAAGAACACTATCACAAACTACCTCAAGAATGGCCTGAACACATAATTCTTAAGTTCTTGGAATGTGGAGGGTGCATTAGTAAGACCAAAAGGCATGACAAAGAACTCATAATGTCCCTCGTGTCTTCTAAAAGCTGTCTTATGTATGTCCTCAGTCTTCATTCAAATTTGGTGGTAACCTGATCTCAAGTCCAACTTGAAAAACACAATGGATCCAAAAAATTCTAAGGGAAACAAGGTTGAGCATAGGGGAAAGGGGCAGGAGGTGGTCAGACAACCACTACAAAGTGATTGGGAGTGGTGACCTGTGGTGGTGGAACCCTAGAAATAGAGAAATAGAATGAGAGAGAGAAAACAAGGTGGAGAATCAGAGGGATGGATGCCGAGATCGAAGAGCCCACCATGGTTGTCAAACAGAGGGGCAGTGGCGGTAGAGCTAGGAGAGACAGTGGTCGATAGATCTGAGACATAAAAGTGATCGAAAAATAGTGTGGATATGGACGTTGTGTGATGACAAACTTGAGAGGCTGGCCGAGACCCCTAGTAGATCTACCATCCTTGAGGTCTAACAATGGTGAGCATTGGTGGTGGCAACACTAAAGCCGAGGGGAAGAAGAGGGAGAGAGAGAGAGAGAGAGAGAGAGAGAGAGAGAGAGAGAGAGAGCCAAGAAATTCAAGAGGGAAGGGCTCGATGATGGAAGGTGGTGAGACAGTGGCTAGAGGCGGTGGTGCTCACATGGCTGAAAGAAGCCAGTGAACTCAGCCTCGACTGCGGGTAGCAAACGGTGGTCAGACGGTGGCAGGGGATGCACGAATGACATCGACACATGGAGCTAAGGTGGTGGTAGTGGGGACAGTTCTGCCAGATGGAGGGGAAAAAAACAAACAAAGAGTGTGAGGGAGGGTCTTGCAAAGCGCTGAGGGAAAAAAAGGAACTTTAGGGTTTCCTTCCCTTGGTCAAAACGAAACAGCATAGGGAGAGGGACCGAGCCCTTCTTTCTAACTTATGGGTTCACCTACATGGGTTGGGCTCGAAATTGAATACTCTCACATTGAAAATGAAACCCACTTAGACAACATATAGGGCTCAACTTCACCAAAGAAAACACACATACACACTAAAAGAAAGAAAAAATTCACTTCCAAATCAGTCTTGGGCTTCACAAAAATGATATGAATATATTCAGTACTCTGTTTTGATATGATGTGACATCTGAAAAGTTTTGGCATAACATCCTGATTCTGATTCTGGTTCTGATACGATAATACTGATTCTGTTATATGGTTGGTACCAACATCTCTATTCTGAGTGCATTCATTTGGAAACAAAATGATTTTTCTACGCGGTCTTTCCTGTGTGCACACTCGGGGCTCCAAGAATGAATAAGGAGAAGATTCACATTTTGATACTACCTAATTTGGTCACTAGGGATATCACAACCTTACTACGGGGGTTAAACATGGTTTCTGATATGATATGAAATAATATGATATGATATGATAAAATGATGACATTCAGTCATGCGATGCCAAAGGGTTTGAATATGAATATTTTGAAATGTCGCTTTGATATTTTGGTAACATATGTTTTGAGATCTGCATATTGAAGAAATGTTTTGTTTCTGCGTTCTGAACTCTCTAAAACAACTCATGTTTATATACCAGTATATATTCTTTGTTTATTGATTTGTTGATAACTCACCCTCTATCTCTATAATATTTTCAGATGTTTTGGATGTTTTAGTTGAGGATCAAGTATAGAAATCATGGGTAAGACTATGTGAGCATAGAAGATTAAGTACAAAGATAGTACTTTGATTAATATTGGAGAGTTTATTCAGTAGTTTTATTTTGCTCTGTTATCTTGGTATTTTGGAAGGTTGGCGTTTATTTTGAGACTTTGTGATATTGCTAGTTAATTATTTTAGAGTAGTTGGTTTAAAATAAGGAGATCTATGAGTAATTAAGAAATTTGAGTTTATATCTTTACTGTGAGATGTGAGTTTAAGTGACAAGAAGTAACTTTCTGATCCATCCGGGATCGGGGCATTACAAAATACCTTTGCTAGCTAAAACTGATAAAACACTGATTGAAGATATCAACCGAAAGGGTATATAGAGAGCATATATAGTTTATACCAAAATGGTGGATTTGGAGCGGGACTCTTGAGACTCAGATACTGCTCAAATGTGACACCATACCCTAGTATAAAAAAATTTGGATCAGAATTAAATAGCATGCAACTTTGCGTAAAATTAAGGTTATATATATATGTATCATCATGTGGGTCTGCTGCAGAGTAACAAATATAACAAAAGGAGGTATACAGAGTATGGGCACATTACAACCAAACTAACTATGGATTCGGAAATGGAAAGTCCAATTTGTAATCAATATAACAAAAATGATAGTAGTACATCTAGACAATTATGAAGATTACATTGAAGTTTTGATGGAAATAATACTACTTTCGTCCATTCTAATTCAAAATCACTTGATTGGCTTTAACAATTTCCCATCCTTTTCTTTTGTCTTGCATTTTGGATCTACCAGTCAATTGCCTAGTTGAACTCTTCCTAGAAAAGTCTACGTTCACGTGGTCGGAAAAGAAACCTAGAACCATACGTTGAGCGGAATATATCCGCCCAAAGTCTATAATGTAAAATGAAAAACAATGTAACAGGAATGCAAGCCAAACTTATTATAATAATTGGAACACTTGCGATTTCACTCTCATAGACCAGAAAGCAGGTAGCGCTGAAAGCTACCACCATGCTTGCTATAGAGATGAAAAGTGTTGTGAGTCCAAGCAACAACCTTGCAGGTAATGAGTGAAGGAAATCCTTTTCGGCATAGCGTGATGTGAGGATTGATGAGAATATTAATATTGATGTTGATGAGGAGAGCAATGCAATTGCATCTGATATGAAGAAAGCCAAAAACCAGTTGCTTCTAAGTAAAATAGGAATGCCTAGTTCTTGATTGTTGCCACCCGGTACAGCAAAGGCCGCAGTGAAAACTACCGTGGCAATCAGTGCCGCCACAAGCATGCCATAGTTTGCTGTGTCCTTCATCCACTTTTCACCTTCCTTCTGTAAATGTTCATGTGTGATTGTAAATAACTCCCTGGGATTCTTGTTTAGATCTAAATTCACCTTCTTCGTGTATGAAGGTTGCACAATGGTTTCTATCTCCTGAAATGGTCACGGTGTTAGCAGTTGACAAAAGAGTGAAATATATATATATATATATATATATATATATATTTATATATATATGATGCCAGAATAAAAGAAAACTTAAATCAAATAGAGAACCTTAAACCACAATAGCTCTCGTTGCATGTTAAGTGCTGCTCCTGATACGATATTTAATCGGTTTGGAATATCAGGAACTATTTCCGCGGCTAAGTGCAGCATGTTGTTATTGTTTTGGTCAGTGTAGAGTGCGATGATATCCTTGATAGCACCTAGCTCATATATTAGATTGAATACATTCTCTTGCCGATATTTAATAGCAAGGTGAAATATACTACGTTTATTCTGGTCTACGCTCCATATGAGATCAGGATAGGAGCGTATAAGTATAATTAGAAACTCAACATTCCCTGATCTTGCAGCATCAAAAAGAAAAGAGGAATGGTCATGAACCAGCTTTCTGAAGTCTCTCTTTGGCAATTGTCGAAAGTTTTCCCAGAGTAGATCAACTAATTGATGGGCTATTGTACGCATCAAAGCTTTGCTGTAGATCCCTTGGAAGGGCCCTGGGATTAGGATAGAAATCAACTTCTTAAAGGTCACCTCATAGAAAACAAGTATTGCTTCAATAAAAAATAAAGATGGGTGTAATGCTCTAATGGAAGACTCAAACCACATGACTTATATTCTAAAAAGACTAGTCAATGATACAATTGGAGCCCCATTAGAACCTTATAAAGAACAAGAACTTCTCCTTTCCAAGCAATGTGAGATCCCATACACCACCTACCCTTATCCATATCATAAGGGGTATCACAATGGGAACCTCGGGTACATTACACTTATAAGAAGATAGACATATGAAGATGGCATATATAATTAAGAGAAATGCTACGTACGTAGACCGATGGTCTACCGAGCATTTGCTCCCGGCCGATGGATGCATTTTTATTTTATTTTTTTCTTAAATATTAAGAAATGTAGTAAATTTCTTTTTCTTATATATTGAGAAATGGTTTTGATCTTAATGTTTCAAAAAAAAAAAAAAACAATTTGGTGGTATTCAGTCAGTTCTTAATTAATAATCGGTTGTTATTTTATGAATGGGTTTCCTCATGATCTAGCACTCACAACATTAAACTAAAATAAATTCTACCGTTATACATGGGCCACTTTTAAGTCTCCTATAGTTGAGAAATGTCCTACATTTTTCAGTTAATTAGCTGTTCCAGCTCAATCTATATATGTCGATGAGAGTCTATTAAAAATGTGATACCCCATATGATATGAATAAGGGTAGGTGGTGTATGAGATCCCACATTGCTTGGGAAGGAGAAGTTCTTGCTCTTTATAAAGTTCCAATGGGGCTCCAATTGTATCATTGACTAGTCCTTTTGGAGTATAGGCAATGTAGTTTGGGTCTTCCATTGGAGCGTTACAAATGGTATCAGAGCCTATCCTAACCAGAAATGTGGGACTTGAGCCATGCCATCTACAATGGACAGATCCGACGAGGACGTCGGGAATTTAAAGGGGGTAGATTGTAATACCCCATATGATATGGATAAGGGTAGGTAGTGTATGAGATCCCATATTGCTTGGGAATGAGAAGTTCTTGCTCTTTATAAGGTTCCAATTGGGCTCCAATTGTATCATTGACTAGTCCTTTTGGAATATAGGCCATGTAGTTTGGACCTTCTATTGGGGCGTTAAAAAAAATGAAAGAAAAAAACTACCTACAAAGGAAATTAGCTTACAATTAATTCCTACAACAGATCGAATGAGATTATATGGAAATATCTCATCAATATCTCGCGCAATTTTGGAAGTACTAGATGCGATCAAGTAAAACTAGTAGCTAGCTAGTTTCTCCTTCCCAATTAATTAAGAACATCTCAGTAAAAATATCATCAAATAATTAGCTTAATTATTAAATCGATCGATTCGTTGTCCTATATATATAAAAAAAAAGTCAACTAGTTGGTAAATGATAGACACACATGCACGTGCCAGTAGTATGAAAAGAAAATTGGGTTGGCAGCAAACTAACAGGAGTTTAAGCATCTTTCCCAGACGGATAGCTGACTTTTGCTGCCGATTGCATATGGTTTTTTGGCTAGCTCTTGCAATGCTATCTTCCCATATGTATTCTCCATTGTTGCCAATGCTGGATCTCTTTTCAGAATTTTTAATGCTATATCTGTTCATAAAAATAGCACAGACGTTTAATTGATCACAGTCGAAGGTTTAGGTTGGCCCATGGTCAATAACATTGTTGATCAGCTTGATAATTGAGCATGATATCAGTGTTGTATGGTAATTCATCAATCCGACAATTAAGTCAAGTTGATCAATTACAATAAAGACATCAAACAGACATAACGGCATCGTAAATTACTTGTTACAAAGCTGACAATAATAGTATATGGTAAAGTGAGATCAAGAAGGGCGTACGCGCGTACATACCATACAAATCACTGGAAATAGAAGCAACCAGGATGTCAATGCGTTCAAGAGGAGTCAAACGTTCAAAAGCAGTGACAGAGTATAGATAAGCCACCATGTTTCTACGTCCTTGTAAAGCTGCCATGTAAAGCGGCGTGATTGATCCATTACTAACACGAATCAGCGGCAGTTCATTGTTCTTATTCACCATCTCCTCCGCAATTGCCACGATTCCTGATGCGGTAGCGAAGCAAATGGCTGTATGGTTTTGTTTATTTTTTATTTCTAAGTCGCTTGGATTCATCAGTTTTACCAATTCTTTTACAAAATCGGTGCGCTTTGCTGCAGCCGCGATGTGAAGAACTGTATCCTTCTGTCTTGTTATGGGATATGTAATGGCATCTGGATATTTATCAAGTACATCCTTAGCAGCTGACCAATCACCTTTTAGGGCTGCTTGATAGAGACGAACAGAAGTGTCGAGGAAATGAAATCTTCTAGTCCCTGGAATTTGATTTTTTTTTTTTGGGCTAGCATAAGTAATCATAAGTAATCACAATATTTAAAAAGATGGAAGATTTTGTGTGTATCCACTTATGTCAGTTTTTCTCTTTGGTGATAACGAATGCATTTTTCTTTTCTTTCTGGGATATCTGGGGGTTCCTAGATGGCTGTACTAAAATCAGGGTGGTATTAATTAATGGCTAATTACGTACAAAAACTTGAAATATATATCTAATATTCAAAGTAAAGTACACTTCGAACTCATCATCTCTGGTATAATATATAATCATCAACTGTATCTAAAAATATACATGAGCAAACTGGGAGATCGTCGATGTGACTCGAAACAGAATAAAATGAACGCCATACGAGAACGGAATATTCATAAATTCATAAGATATTCGAAAGCTTATTCACTTGTTAATTGCATGCGCCGAAGTGGGCAAGCTAAAGAGAAAGAGAAAGTGCTTACTCTCATTAGCCTCATTTTCAGCATCCTCGCTCGAGCTCAACTCCTGATCTAATGATGTAGCAGCGTCCCAGTAATGTTCTGGTTCAGGAGATGATGGAGCAGAGTAGTATCCTTCCATGCCTAGCCCACTCCTTGCAATCGTCTCTATGATCTTCTTAATCTTGAGATGCTCTTTAAATATTGATAGCGCCCTCTTAATTTGACTTCGTTTGTTAATCTCTAGTAAAAAAGTGTTACAAACAGATCATAGACAAGAAATGAATAATAAATATACTTAATATATATGACGTTAAGCAGTATGCACGCACATACAGATGATGAATTCGTCATCATGTAGTACTTACGCATGATTTGTGAGTCAAATTTAGCAGAATACAATCACATGCGCAACGTACATTAAGAATGGTTGTGCATTAATAATTCTAGATCAACATGATCATATAAATTAAGGGAAAATCTAATTGCAAGCAAGTTTGTGCACCAATTTGTGCACCAATATTAATATATAATATATATGTTTTGTTTAATGAAATGATGTGAATTAAAGATAAAAATAATTTTTATGATATATGAGATTTTCTTCTTCTCTTAAAAATTTTTTTTTCATTTTTTTTTAAATAAAAAAAATTATCGGTACGCGATATGGTGCACGAAGTCGCTTGTATTTAGCAAAACCCATAAATTAAACACAGTCGTGCTAAGCGATTTAGTGTTTCTGATTAATTAGAATAGGACTTGGCCGCTAGCTGTGAAATGCCAGCACGTTCTCGGTTATCAATTAGGTACATAGACAACGCATATGTAGAGTACTCAAGTCTGTTTGTGGTCTCTTTTTAAACGAGAAATCATCAAATTTTCCTTTAAGCATTATTATCTGTTTTCTTTTTCTTTTTCTTTTTTTTAATCAAAGGAGGACAGAAGCTCCGTCCACTATATTGAAATCCTCACTTATGGCGGAAGAAAACCTTCAACACAAAATACTTTTCCTTCTGAAAAACATTTACAATATCACTTACGGCTAAAAATAAAACTATCCTTTCCTTCCCAAAAGAAACCTATACATTAGCGATTGCTTCTTACGTATGCTGTACCCATTTTGTCCAATCTAACTAATCCTCTAGTCTTCTTCGGTAGTTGCAACCAATTTGAGCACAACTTGGTCTCGCCCAAAGCACCCCGTCTAGACAAAGAATCAGCCACTTGATTTCCTTCTCTATAGTAGTGTGTTATGGAAAAATCCAAATTCTGCAAAATATTATGTAGTTGATCCCAAAAGTGCTAGAGATACCATACTGTGCATTTGTAAGTCAAGATCCAATTTACTATAACTAAAGAATCGCACTCTATGTCTATTTCTGTATATCCCAGATTCTGATAGTGTTTTACTCCTTCTATCACCACCCTTAATTCAGCTTCCATGTTTGTGCAAGAACCAAAGAATTTTGAGAAACCAAAAACTAATTTCCCATCATCATCCCTCAGAATACCATCTCCTCCGGCAGGCCCTGGGTTGCTGAAACTACTTCTATCCAAGTTCAGCTTCAAATGTCCTTGTCGTGGCTTTCTCCATCTCACTACTTGCAACTCTGTTTTCTTTACTTCCATCATCGGGACCTCCAAATTCCTCAGCATCCGAGCTTCCCAGCAGGATAACTTGTTGCACATCCTACTCAGTATTTAATTGAAGCCCATACTTCCATATAGCTTTCAGTTTTCCCCTCCATCCTGGCTGCACATCGCCGATGCCATAGCCTCCAGATTACTATACATGGTGTTAAGCCCATCAAAATTTCCAATTGGGATGTGCGAGATGCCCTATTAAACCACACTTTTATCCTTTCCTTCCAACTTTGTTGAGTGAAGACTGGTATTCCAAACTCACTTTTTCTCTCCTTGCAGCAGTTACAACCTGAAACAAAAGGGATCCCTATTTTACGGATTTACTCATCAACGCTTAAGCAATTAAAAAAGAGTAATTCTACATACAACCGTGAAGTGCGTAACCGCCGCGTAATCGCTTTGAAAAAGAGTGGGGTCCACTATTAAAAAATTAATTTTTTTCATATGGGTCCCATGTTTTATTCATTTTTTTCAAAGCGATTATGCGGCGGTTACACAATTCACGGTTGTAAATATCTTTTCTCATTAAAAAAAGCCCTCCATATACACATTGCGATCTTTCTTGGTAATAACTTGTGCCACACCCATTTAGCCCATTCAAAATTTGGCATCCTCTCTCTCACAACCTCCCATGCCGACTTTGTTGCAAACACCCAACTCTTCTTAGGTAGCTAGACTAGTATGTCATTATTTCTCAAAGACCCTACTATCTCCATTACCTCACTCGCCTTCTGTCTCCCCAACAACATATGTAGTTTTTCAGCCTCCCATCTCTCGTTAGTAAACAATTTCTGCAATCTAATGTTTGGTTCCTCCACCTCAGTCACTGTTTCAAACGGATCGAGGGCCCTCTTTGAAGAAATTATCATACCATAATGACAGATTTCCTTCTCGAACCTTCCACCTTGAGTTAGTCAATAAATCCGGTATTCCCTCCATTATTTTCTTCCAAAACGTCGACCCCGACCTGTTATCTAATCTTCTCACGAGATGACCATTTTTCACGTACTTGGCCCTGAAAAACTATGCCCACAGGGACTCTTGGGTCAATATTTGCCATCCAAATTTCATGAAGAGAGACCTCTGCACTTCCGACACATCCCGCACCCCTATACCTCCCTCCTCCACTGGAACACATAGTTTCCTCCAAGCCCTCCACTTTCTTTTACCTTTGCCCCCCTGTTCACCCCAGAAAAAGTATAAAAACAAACTATGGATCTTTTGTATCACAATTTTTGGAACATGAAGGGCCAATATCAAATAAAGCACCATGCTTGAGAGTACACGTCGTAATAGGATTAAGCGATGATAACAGCCTACTTTTCCATCCCGATAACTTCTTGCCAATACTCATAATCAGAGTTTCAAAATGTCTCACCTTCAATTTGCCATCCAAAATCGGTACTCCTAAATAGGTAAATGGAAGGTGACCCTCTGTAAATCCTGTTTCCATCATCAACTCTCTCCTCCTTCGACAATTCAGTTGCTTTGAGAAAAATATAGCAGACTTTTCCTTGTTTACTCTTTGCCCCGTCCATCTCTCATATGTCTTTACCACCTCCGTTAGGCATCGGATAGAGCCCTTCCTAGCATTAGTGAATACAAAAATGTCGTCAGCGTATAATAAATGTGAGATAGAAGGTGTCCCACCCGGTTCAGAAAAAGGCTTAATCTTATTTTATGACGTCTTCTTCTTTATAAATATCGAGAGTACTTCTTCCATGATAATAAATTATACGGGGATTATGGGTCGCCCTGTCTAAGCCCCCTTTTCGACTTGAAGTAGCCTTTGTAACTGCCATGCATCATAACTAAGAACCACGGTGTAGTCACAATTTTTAATCAACCTACAATAGGACTTTGGGAAGCCAAACGTCCGTAAAGTATGCTCCAAAAATCTCCAGTCCACTCTGTCATATGCCTTACTCATGTCTATTTTTAACATTTTGTTACTGCCTCTATTCTTTCGATGTATTAGCTTTATCATCACCTGTGTGAGTGATGTTTTTCAAAATGTTTCTTCCTTTCACAAAAGCCCCTTGTTCCGGAGATATTATATCTCCGAGTATCATTGACATTTTATCCACTAGTATTTTGGAGAACACTTTGTAAATAACATTACATAGGCTTATAGGGCAAAACTTGTCGTAACTTTGAGGATTTTTAATTTTCGAAATGAGGACTAAAAAAGTAGAGGAATAAAATCTCGGAAGTACCTGGCCTTTGTGGAACTCCTTGACTGCCTCCTTCACATCTTCCTTAATAATACTCCAACATGACAAATAAAATGTTGATCCGAACCCATTTGGTCCCGAGCTACTATCAGCTTTTTTGATGAGAACGTCTCGTATATCTCCCTTTCCATTGGTTCTTCCCTCATCTTAGACTTCATGGTCTCCGACACAACAGGTTGGATCAAGTTTCCTAAATTCGGTAATTCCACCGAATCTTCCTAGGAGAGTAACTCTTCAAAATATCAGACGGCACCATCATGTACCATCAACAAGCAAAAAAATCATGGCTAGTAAAGGGAGACCAGAATACTAAACCGAACCATCTGGCAGTTTCATGCTTTTTACATAGGAATTTCTTCTACGCTGGGCAATAACTGCATGAAAATATTTAGATTTTGGTCTCCCTCTACTAGCCATGATGTTTTTACTTGTTGAGCCAGTCTCATGTCTTCCATTTTATACCAAATATCTAGTTCCGCTTTGGTAATAAGGAACTCCTCCTCGATATCCTTATCATAGGAAGCCTGCAAAGCCGACTCATATTGTTTCAACCTCTCTTCTAGTTCTTTGATCACTCCACCTACTCGACCAAACACCTCTTTATTCCACTGCCTCAGCTTGTGTTTGAGTCTTTTTAGTTTTCCAGCTAACCTACTTAACCCCGAATTTAATACCATCGGTTCGTTCCAAGATTGCTTCACTACTTCTAAAAAATCATCATGAGAAATCCACATGTTTTGAAATCTGAAAGGGGCAGGCCGTACCTTCCTCCCTCCGAATCAAGCTTTAGTAGAATTGGCGAGTGATGCGACGTTCACCTACTTAACAAACTCGCCATAGCTTCGCTATGAGTTCGGCCAAACTCAGAGTTAATTAACACTCTATCAAGCTTCGCCCAACTTCTAGCGAAACCTTTCTGCCCATTGCACCACTACATTTGTGTTCCTTCCAGATATAAATCCATTAGCCCACACCTGCTTATGCACTCATTAAATTCCTCCATTGCCAAAGGGGGTCTAGGTCGACCCCCAACTCTTTCCTCATCACATTGAATGATGTTAAAATTCCCCACTACCACCCAACCCCCAACAGTACTCGAGATGTTTGCCAAATGTTCCCAGAGCTCCTTTCTATCAGCTTGAAAGCAGTTTGCATAGACAAAAGTTGCTAACAATGGACCACCTGGGTCTGTGAAAATTGCCGACAACGACTGTCTGTTCACAGCCACAACATCTATTTTTATTTCATCCTTCCAACATACCCATATTTTTCCTCCAGCTTCTACATTAGAACACACATTGTTGAATTGCAAACTAGTCACCCACTTGTATAATTTCGATACCTCTTGGAAAGGTTCCGATACAACCAAAACTGAAACATCATATTTTCTCACTAACTTTCGTATTCTGCTTTTCGATGTGCCCAACACCCTTATATTCCACACGATAATTTTTTCAATCATAGATTTAGTCTTTTTGGTTGGGCTTTCGCCCTTCTAGACTTCCTCACAAGCATATCTTCTGAATCTTGAGTTCCCGGATCACATTGAGGGATTGTCCCTGGGTCTGAATAGTAATCCTTTTGGGTTTCCTTAACAATTTCAATTTCCCCTTCTGATAATACCGAAAAACTATTTCTGCAAATCAAAGTCCCCTCTTCCTTATCACTGTCATACACCTCTTCCACATTACAGATGTTATTCTTAGAAATAGAGTTGAGCCCCTCTTTTTGTAACTCCCCCTCCTTCATTTGTTCCACTAGTTTCAAGTATTCTTCCATTGAACTTTCCTCTCCCTCCCCACCTTCAATTCTCAACGGGCTGCTTTTTCCTGCTCGAGATTCTTGTTTTGGTTTGCAAAAACCTCACCACACTCCCCACCCTCTTTCTCATTATCCTGATTCACCTCTACCACAGTCGGTTCAGTTTCCCCAACCAAAGGTATATTGTCATGCTTTTTTTTTTCCTTCCAAACCATCTCTTCTCCCTCCTTATCAACCACTCTCTTCCCTTCCTTTCTGCCATTATTATTTTTTTCACCTCCCCAACTCTGCACACCACACCAGTATGCCCCTGTCTATAGTATTTTTTACAAAAAAAAATCTTTCTTCTCAAAAGTAACCCGCTGCCATACTTGTTACCAATGGAAACCCAACAACAAGTTCTTCTTGCAAGTCCACTTCTACAGACATTCTTGCCCCTGTCGCCCTCGTTCTATACAAGGTCGCATTGTTCGTGCCTAGGAATCTGCCAAAACGAGAGGCTAGAATCTGCAAAACATCTACTCTATATAAATGCAATCGTAAACCTGGCACTGCCACTGCCAGGTTCTTTGTTTACATCAAAATCCACCGACCTATTAAATAGCCTGAATTGGCATCCTGCCACTGCCCTTCCCTCTTGCGCCCAAGCGTGTAAATAATCTTTCTTGTTTGCCAAGTGCAGCAACACATGAAATTCATCCATGAAGCTTACCATTGGAACTTCACCGAAACCCCATGTCTTTATGATCTGCAATCTCAATGAATCAATAGACGACCTTTTCAAAAAAAAAAATCATACCAGAGCAAATTTCAGTTCCTCTGCCACCCTTGCCATCTCCACTTCCGAGAAAACAAAACACAAATCACTGTTTATCATCTCTGTTTTCCTCAAAGGAAGTTTGAACTTCGCAGTCGGCACCGGTCTTTGCAGGGCTTGGGCAAAAGAACGCCCACTCCATCCAAAACCCGTTCATTTTCCAGCCATTTCCTCACAAGCCCCTCCCAACGATACTGATCCATCCTTTTGGGGATCCCCAGCGCCTCCCATCCCGTTCCCGGAAGCTGCCCTATGGCCATCGGCAGCAGATCACGCCGCACGAGCCAAACCCTAGCAGAGGATTAGAAAATCGCCTTGCCACATCGGATAAATAATGAAAGATGATAAATAGTTTTTTTTAAGCCTTATTATCATATAGTTGGATTACAGATCAACTTACCAAAGCATGAGATTTCGAAGTCGTCCATTTGAATACTGCATGCATGCATATTATAATAGAAAAAATCTTCTTCACACTCTACTGTGTGAAGAAGCCCCAGCACACCTAACGTGCTGGGTTGAAAAAAAAAATTCTTCACAGTGTGCTGCGGCTTCCGACTGTTCCCAGCAATTCTTATTATAATAAGAGGAAAGCTGGGCCGCAGCCGGAAGCCGCAGCACACCCTTCAGAAAAATTTTTTTTTTCTTCAACTCAACACGATGTGTTGAGGATGTAGGCTGCAGTAAATATTTTTCCTTATAATAACTAGGTCAGGAGCAACGTGCAAGGCACGTATGCCTAGTTAGGTGAAAATTGTTTTTTACAAAATACGTATGTGTTCACCATATAGTAAACACGGTATAATTATCTACATGTGATACAGAATTCTATTCAGGAAGAAAAATCAATCTCAAATAGTAACTGATAAGAAAGTCCCACCAACACTTTAAGTTCAATAAAAATTTATGTACTTTAAATTAAAGCAATCATCTTATGACAGGAGGATCATTATGATCCAACAACACGGTACCTCTTCGACTAATTTTAAATTGATAATTCTTTTACACTGATAATTTGAAACATATCTATTTGATCATGACCAACAATAATAGTCATAGATGCAGAGCTCTGAGATTCACAACCAGGTCCAAAACTCCCACTTCGACCCCACCTCCCACAACAACTTCTTGGAGCACTCCATCATCCCTTTTCCTTCCTGTTCCTAGTCTGACCTCAACCCCTGCCAATTCCTCATTTTACAGTAATTAAGGAGGAAGAACATACTTCTAAATTAAAATTAAAATACAATACTAAGAGAAGGATCATGCAAACAGAATGAGCACCCATGTGAACGAGATACTTTATTCAAGCACAAATGACTATATATCAAAAATTCAAAAATACAAAAATGATATAAATGTCGCAACCCTAAAAAATTATATAAATTAAATAGGAAAATTATATATTATCACAGAGAAGAAAGAGGGAGAGAAGGAGGAAGAAAGCATCACATCTCAAGAACAAAAATAATTACATAGACATCCATGCATGCTAAAACATTGCAAAATAGGAGAGAAATATTATCTTCTTAAAAATAAAGATTTAATTGGCTTGCAAACCTGAAATTTTGTAGGTCGAAGTTGGTATTCACACAATGAACCAACTATAATGCATGAAAACTAAATAGTGCTTTATCTGGCCAAGAAAGAGTATAAAAGCAAATGCCACTTGCCTGACAAAGGGAATCTCCCAGATCCTGTGTAAAAATATATAATTTATTCTTTGAGCAGGGCACATGGCTCAACAAGAATCAGTTCTTTAATATATACTCAAAAGATATCCATAACTCAGGTAAGACATGCCTGATAAAAAGCAATACGAGTAAAAATTGATCAAAACTTAAGAAATTCTTCTACTAGCACCCATTCCCAACCTTATAACACCAAATCTTACAAAAATTTCCCAAGGGATGCTGTTTGAAGACCCTGTTTGGCTGCAGAGAATATCGGGAACACAGATAATAGAAACAACAAATAGAAATGCCCGACCCCCAGTTCTCTCTTTGTTACCGTTCCACAAAAATCTAAACCTCAATCAAGCAGAGTAATAAAAATCTCATTAAGTTTTCCTAAGCAAACAAATGAAACACTGGTTATGATAAACATATACAGAAAAAAATAAGGCGCGGAGTTGAAATTACCACGATCTTTGAGCCAATCGGAGTAATATTCTTCTTCTTCTGCAGGCGGTATTGAGGGCTCGAGGTGGCTCTGCCTGGTGCAGATCTTGGTTGATGACAACACTCAGTAGGATAGAGAGAGAAAGAGAATTGTGATAATAAAATACCTCTAAAACACTCTTCTTCTCCGCAAGCAGTGCAACTTGGCTACTGTTTGTGAATAAGAAGAATGCTGACATTGGATGCTTGGGTTTCAATGGATCCTTATCCTTCCTGTGAATAAAAATCAGAAATGTTAGTAACGTTGTTAACATACATGATTCTCATTAAAGTAATCAAAATCATTTTTTTTTCTTTTTTTTCAAAGCCAGTTAAAGTGAGAATCTCATAAATAATTTACACGTATAAATTGCAGAAAGCTTGCATTGACTTGCATCTTTGTACCACACAAACTGAGTGAAGAACATAAACCTAAATTTTCTAATAATGTCAGGTGTAAGATTTAAGTGTCTTTCTTGTTCGTTCTTTTTTTTTATTTTTTTGGAACTTCGATTATATTGATATGACTATTTTTATCAGCAAAGCTTCTCTCTCTCATACATGTACTAAGCAAAACTAAAATATGTCGAATTTAAGAGAGAGAAAGAAAGAAAAAATTGCAAAAGATTTGGAGAGAATACATATGATGACAACACTTTGGACATTGTTATTCAAGAAAATGTAATGATCCATTGTCCTCTCAATGCATCCAATTGCAAATGTCTGGGGCCTTGATCAGTTAATGGCTAATAGATTACGCTTGATGTAGCATAGGTTCTGTTGGCCACTTTACCTTGCAATTATGTTTTTTTTTTTTTTTTTGCTCAACAAAACCAACACCACAATCACGACAAACAACAATAGCTTAAACACAAGAACAATATACAAACCATGCAAATCAGAGTAAAGCTTAAAGCATACCAGGATGCAAATCAGAGGCCAGAAACGTGGGAGACCCAATCCAAGCAACCCGCAGGACCAACCCACCTAATAAAAAAAATGAGAAGTCAACAACCAGGAAATAAAAAAAAAACTACTAAATGCAAATACAACCACAAAGGAGAAATGAACCAATAGTGACCCTTAGATTCACACCCCACAGAAAGAAGAGAATGGGGATCGTGAAGCATCGTGAAATAAAATCGCTTGCCCGGTTGAAAGAAAAACAAGTTTTTGTTTGATATAAACATGCCCTGTAGAACAAGAAAAAAAAGAATGATAAGTTAAAGATGCATAATAATTTCATTCCATTTATAAAGTAATAAGTCAAACAGTAATAAGTTTAAACAGACCATAGGTTGAAGCAAGGTTGGGAAACATTGGAATTAAATGAAGATTAAATTCAAGATTTTTCCAGATTTAAACTGACTTATTGGAAAGTACAATATACCCACCACCAGATATGAGCAAGATTTTGCTACCTTATTGGCTATTGGAAAGACATGATATTTACAACTTATTGGAAATCAGGGTAGCAAAATCTTGCTCATATCTGGTGCTCTGGTACAGTCTAACTTGAATAAGTCAGTTTGTTGCAGCCAACTCAATCACAATGAGACAAATGGAAAAAAAAATACAATAATCGAAAATGTTGGTGAGCAAAGCCTTAAGTTGCCCCATAATGATGGTCATAAAAGGCCCAACTCACCAGATTTGAGCTAGCTATTACTTCTATGTATAGCCCCCAAAACATTGATTTCAATAACGAAAGTATTATGTGCATGACAAAAGTATTCAAATTAAACCCACCACCCCACGACTTTTCAACCTCCACTACATCCATATTTACCAAGTCCAACACTACCCAATGACCAAAAGCCCCCTAATCATTCCTCAAATTTGCACACGCTTGCCCCTTAAGCTTGGCTTTCCATTTCCAGGCTGCCATGACCATCACTGATAACCACAATAATCTTCCATTTCCAACAATAACAAAAAAGTGAAAACAAAAGAACTAAATAAAAATAAAAATAAATAAGATCATTAGAGATTGAAGGAGAACACGATCAATCGAAGAGAATTTGATCTTCCACAACAATCTCTCTATCTCTCTATTGCCCAATCCTAACATACCGATTCTAAAAAAAATAAACAACTCCAATTTTTGGTAATTTCTGCTAAACAAATGACCACCACAAAATTAACGACACCACCACTAACAACAGCAAAAATAGAGGGACACAACACAAATAATCTATTTTACACTAAAATCTAAAACTTACCAGCAAGAGAGGCCAGAAATATGCGAGACCCAATCCAACCCAGTCATAAAAACACTCCGAGCCAGAGAAATGTTTTCTTCGTATACGCTGGTGTTGGTCCTCGGCAAGAAGAAGTTTTCTTCGTGAAATACACTGTGCAAGAGGAAGTTTTCTAACCAGATGTAAATAACCGATCTAAGGAAAACCAAACTCAATGCTCTAAAAACCAAAGAAACGAAAGGCTCAACAAGAAGAAAAGAAAGAAATAGAACTCTGACTCGGTCAGGGGAGGGGACGAGATCACACTGTAGTGACCAAACAGAGAACACAACACTCAGGGACACAGCCATGAGAGATATCGTAATGAATCACGGTGGTTTGAGAACCTACGCATTTCCTTTAAACCGCGCGTCGGTGCAACATGCTGCTCTGATTGGCTCCCAATCCGGTCGACCGCAAGATCGGTGAGTGAGGCTTCTCCTGGTGGTGCGCGTGTCGGACGATGGTTACCGGAGAAGCTCGAAACGACTACCCCTTTATTCGGCCGAAAACCTGAAAAAAACAAAAAAAAAAACGAAACTGCCAGAGACTAAGGGCTTGCGAGGAGAGGGAGGAGAGGAAGAGGAAGAAGAAGCTGAAGCTCCCTTCCCCCCAGCTGGATTCGGAGGAGCGAGTTTCGAAACGATTTCGGGGCGAGGTTCTAGAGAGAGATGTGGTCTGGTTTGAGAGAGCCCATTTTCTCGACTGGGACCAAAATGAACGCAAATTGCTGCTTTAACGTGGACTTAACGCCGTTTGATAGCCACTTAAAGGAAAACAAGAATTTCCGTCTACAGCCGTCTGATAGGCACTTATAATATAATAGAGATATTTCATCCACCCATCAAAGAATTCATGATATAAAGACGTCACCTCCATTTTTAACTGTGTGGATCAAAGAGCTATCAAAAGGATTAGATTTTAATAAATGACTAAAAGATCAGAAAGAAAAAGTAAATGGATGACTAATTTAAAGATCATGCATGGGGACATGAGTTACTACGTACATTGTATTTTGTTGATATTTTTCAGAGAATTTAAATGTGGCGCCCTCGACTACCCCACATGTGATTTGGCAGGAGTCACGATGTTGGGTGTTGGCCACTCAGGTCTGACACCCCTAGTGCAATGTAGAAGCAAGTGTGTGCAAGCATGCAATGTAAAAATGTGCAGTTAAATCACCGCAGTAAATAAAAAGGCAGTCAGAAATGCTAACAGTACTCGACCTTTTGAACACGGTTGAGCAGAATTGTTTTTCTAGGACGATTGAGATTCATCTCAGTAAGTTGTTCAAACTGCCAAAAAATTGTTCGAACAACATGTCTGTTCGAATGGGTACTTCATGACCGGTCGATCGATAGTAGTCCGTTCGACCAAATAAAAATGAAGAAACGTTCGAATAAACAAATTGATGATCGAACGTAAATTATATTAATTTTTATAATTGAATAAGTCGTTCGAACGTGTATGGGAAGGAAAGAGTGAGTTGCCTATTCGAACGTGTTCGAACAGGTCGCAACTTTTTTTACCGTTCGAACTTAACTTGTGATGTTTGAACGGTTGTGTCTGATGTATATATGTTCGAACGCTTGATAATCGTTCAAACGGTTAGCATTTTCATGGAGAATACTAATTTAAAACCATATAGATATTAATATTTCAAAACTACATTACAAATTGTTCAATATAAATAAAACTAATCTAATAACCAAAACTAAATAAATAAAATAGTAATAATACTAATAATGTTATTATTAAATAATTTTATAAATCCTAAAATTTATGCAAAACACGTTGCTTGGGGGCCTTAATTGTTGCATAATCGTCTGCATTTGGAGTTACATCTCTCTTTGTTGATCTTTTTGTTGTTTTATGCGCATCTCTATGTCTGCTTGTTTCCTCAATTGAGCCTCTAACTCATGCTATTTTGCAATCAATTCTTCGATCCTAGAATTCGCATTCTCTAACGCAATGACAGTAGTACTTGACATTGATGAATTGCCTGAAGGCTTTACATAGTTATCCAAACCCCTCAAATATCCTGAATGTTGGTCGAGAACTTGTGTAAAAATTTTAACATCACATGTTGATGAATTCTGATCTGATGCAGGTTCAACACGGAAGGCAACTATTTTATCCTACACACAACATATAAAATTAATATTGACACAATAATTTAAATATGTTTAATTAAAACAAATTATAATTCTTACATAATTCTCACGAGTATCGGGATGAGTCCACTCTCCATTACTATTAGTATGTGATGCAACATATAATTTTGTCAGATCATAATTGGTGTTTGACTCTTTCTACAAGAGACATTGTTAAGATATTAAGTCAATATTAAAAAAAACTATATATAATAAAAAAAAGAGTACATTACCAATTTCAGAGAGAGGCGATGGAAAGATCTTGAGTCTATATGATGATAAATCTTCAACTTCGATCTATTTGTTTTGTTTATAGAACTTCACTCCTACATAGAAGTTGTAAAAATTAGTAAGTGAAAATTACAAATAAGACATGTAAAGAATTCATTTAATTTCACTTATATGATAGATTCTCAAACATGTAGCAAACGTTTTCCCAATGTTCAGGTCGGACATCCTGAAAATGATGCTGGTGTGCATCTTCCTTGTTTTCATACTTCTTGTAATGCTCGTGACACCTCGACTTATACTTGTGGAATGCATTACACATCAACTTATCGACAGTCTTACGCTCTTCTCTCCGACTAAAATTTAGTTCGAAGTCATCATTGGAAAAGTATATACACAAAGATATTATCATTTAGAATATTAAATAATATCAATATAAATTTATTATCTAAATATTACGTGCCAAACAACACTTTTTTATAAGCTCTTTCACATCTTGCAGGACTTTATGCCATAAACTCGTAGCTGAAGGTGCATAAGTCCGTGTAAGAGCATCCACATGCTATGCAAGCCAAGCTGCTTGTTATCCCTCACCTCCGGTATGTTCGTCAGGAATGTTAACCTTAATCTTACCCACTTTACAATATTTTTCCAACTCATGCCTCTAGTAATGCCTCGTCTGTGACGAGATTATACTGTTATCTCTATAAAATAATATTTAGTTATTTACCTCATATCAATTATCAATTATCTTAATTGAAAAAATGAGTATTAGCTATAAAAAATGGTGAGTCAGACAGAGAGCTAGGAACAGGTGGAGATGGGATGCGAACTTCCTTCCTCTTTGGTGGCATAATTGCGAGATACTGTATAATGTGAACACAAAACCGGTCAATCATCTGTATCAGTTTCATCTATAGATTTACACTCATCATCATCATCTGTAGATACTTCATATGACTCAACACTTTGATCAACTGTCGCATCAATTATTTTAGCCTCAATATCTTCCCTGTATAATGGGATCATCTAATACTAACTCAAATCCACAAATAAGCTAAAGGCAGGTTGACTCTCTTAGTATGCTTCTTGAGTAAAAAGATCATCTTTTTATTCATCTTGTCCCTCCGCCTCAGAGATAATGTCATAAATATTTCTAGGAGAAAACTTTTGTACTACTTGCCATTGATTTCCTAACTTAGGATCTTCTAAATAGAATACTTGAGATGCTTGGGAAGCCAAAATAAAATGATCATCTTCATACCATTTTTTTGATGTATTAATACTCAGAACTATTCATCATGGCATTTTCTCCTTTGAGGATATATCATAACTCCCTCACATATTAAACCACAAGCTCCCTCACATATCTCATTCCAATTATGTATATGATAACTCCATAGAAATCAACGTTGTCTCCATCATGACTCCTTTCGACAAGGACACCACTGTTTTGTGTTTTTCTATAAAGTTATCGATCAATTGTGTGATACCTACTTCCTCGATAAATACATGTAGAATATCGAGCAGCGCGTCTCGAGGGGCCACGCGCCAATGCATATAGTTCATCTGATATATCATTCGGATTACTTGCATGCATTTGTACAACCTACATATTCAATAAAGCATAAACATTTAACCGCTAACAATCCGATCTATTTTTTAAGTTAGTGCAAAATCGCATCTGTATTAAGTCATTACCCGTTGTTCGAACCATTTCGGAAACTTATGTTCATGTCTCTAGTGTATATCATTTACTCCCTGTTCTTTGAGCACGTTAATATGATCACTAAAATTAAACATTACCAACAATAAGTATATTCGAATTTTAATTGTTTAATAAGTAAATTCAATGATTAATTAACAATTAATTTGAACTTAAGTCAAGTATCTCTCTATCTCAAGGTAATTGTTTAGCACCTACCACTAAGCTTTCTTGAACTTTCTTCCACACAAATCATAACCATGTTGAGCACCAAGTAGACATACTTGTTGGGAAAATATAGAAAACTCATTGCGTTGTCTTGCTTGGTCAACATCAAAGTTTATTTCTGGCCGATCAAACTTTGTGTCAACGCCGTGGAAGAATTTGGAACAGAATATATGCCACTCATCATCAATATAGGTTTCTGCAATTGATCCTTCTTGGCGGGCCTTGTTACCCAATTTGCATTTCAACATTTCAAGAAATCTTTCAATGAGATACATCCATCTATATTGGACTAGTCCTGTAAGTTGAGCCTCACGTGGCAAATGAACGGCTAAGTGAACCATGAGGTCGAAGAATGATGGTGGGTAAATACTCTCTAACTTACACAATATTATAGCAATTTCTCGAAGAATGATGTCGAAATGGTTCTATGGACATTTCGGCCTTGTGTGTATTATATTTTGAAGAAGAAATGAAAGGAACCGGTGAGCTCGATCCAGCTGTCGTGCGAACGTGTACATCACGTTAGAACAGTAAGAACCGGAAAGACTTTATTGAGAACAGAGTCTCAACCGTTCGATTGCTTATATAAAATACCGTTCGAATGGTTAGATACCGTTCGAATGATTAGAACCCAAAAGACTTTCTTGAGAACGGTGTCTCAACCGTTCGACTGCCTATGTATGACACCGTTCGAACGGGTTTATGACGGTCAAATGGGCAGAACCCAAAAGACTTTATTGAGAACGGTGTCTCAACCATTCGACTATCTATATACAATACTGTTTGAACTATTTGTTAGAGTTCGAATGGTTATAACCCAAAAGCAAAACCCTTTGAACTCTATTTTCAGCGTTCGAACGAGTACACACAGAAAACATATTTACATTGTTTCATTAAATATTTAATTTTATGATTGTTTTGTATATTATATTTTGTAATTAATCTTATTAATTTTATTATTTAAATTTCAAGTTGAAATGTTTGCTAGGGGATCAAGGTCAAAGCGTGTCAGACCAGGGGAATTAGGTTCTTCTAGTAGTACAGTCGATACATTGTTGGGCCGTAAAGTTTTATTGGAGCGTCAAGTGAAGATCAACGATTTTCAGGATCTTCTCTTCGAGGGCCGCTCATTGACATTGATATTTGTGGAGCGTGGTTGGTCACCGATTTTGGACCATAGGGACGAGGTGTTCTAGTTTGTGTCATATATTGATCTCATCACCGACTTTTCTAGAGGGCTTGGTGCCTCCAGTCTGGATGATGATGGTAAATATATTATCGACATACGAGGTATTTCATTACCATTCTCGTAATACATACTTGCCAATTTTATCAGTATCGCACTTTTGGAGACTGCATATCCAAACGTGATGCCTATGGAGTCTACAGCTAGTGAGGAGACAGCTGAGGATGAGGGCACTGGCCCTGATAGACTGGATGGCCTCTCGGATGTAGAGGTGAGGCAATTGGTTGTTGGTCCAGATGCTCCTCCTTATGATGGGATGAAGAGTATCAGACAAGTTCATTTATCAGATTTTTTCAAGATTCTGAACTTAATCATCGCCCACAACATTGACCCTCGGCAGCGCAAGATAGAGGTTGACATGGATAGGGTGATATTTATGATACGTGTCGCTCGTATGATGCCTATTGACCTAGTGGGTTATATATTCGCTAGGATGCGGTTAGAGGTTTCATATCACGTTACGATAGATATTTTGCCATTTGGCCTCCTAATCACGCGATTCCTATTGTCAATTGGGGTCTTACCTGATGTTGCAAAGCGTGTTCGGGAGCCGATTGGACCAATCAACACCTCCACCCTATCACGGAGCACGGCGCACTCGAGACTTCATCTTCGTGCTCCTACTACAATTCCAGTCGATACTCAGACCAGGGATGCACACTCGACTGATCATGGATTACCGGCCGATCAGACATCCACGCAGCCCGAGGCATCATGCACTGTTTCTGCTGATCAAATTACTGATATAATGCGTACAGAGATCCATATTGCCTTTGGAGGCTTACGTACAGAGTTCATAGGTGCCATTGATCACGTGTCTAAGACTTAGGAGACGATATCTACTCAATTGACACAGATAGAGGCGAAAATAGATTCTATCGAGGATGTCCTCAAAGAGTTGAGGACATAGTATTTTATTGTATGTTTTAAAAATCATTTTGTTTTATTTTTGGTATGGACAATATTTGATGTTTTCTAAGTTTAATTAATTATGCATTATACTATCTTTTATAAATTAATTTTTGATTACTATTATTAACTCTTTAATTGATTAAATGTTTTATTAAATTAGTGTCACCGTTCGAAAATGGTGATTTACACGTTTGAACAGTTTCAATGGTAGTTTGAACGGTACATTAGTTCCGGCCAATTTTTCCACAAAGCGCGAATGCTTATTTCACTTGGGACAAAATTTATTGTACCTAATTGTACAGTTCGAACGCGTTCAAACGGGAAGCATGTATCGGAAGTGTTTTGGGATGAAATCAGAATTTCGTCCTTAAAACTTACATTTTGGGACGATTTTCATTTCGTTCCAAAGAAAAATCGTTGCAAAAACTCAAAATTGTTGTAGTGTATGCATCAAAGTCTACAGTTTTGCGGAGCGAAACCGTAGGTGGGGACACTATAGTGAGATTTCGCAAAATCTCAATAAGTAAAACCATATATTAAGACCCAAAAATACAAGCATGGGAAAATATGGAAATTTCACAACAATGGAAAATTAGAGATTTTTAGCATTTACCAAAAACATACAAAACATCAATTTCCTTCCAATCTTTTTACAGAAAAGGCCACACAACTCAAAAACATGTTTTTTGTTTTGAAAGCATTCATTTTATTAAGGTATGCACCAGGGTCTCTCTTAGGGACAACTCGCACACTTTGGCTCTGCGCCCGGTGCATACGTGACCAGGTACCCTTTAACCTACATCAGCAGAGAGGCCACAGAGTCAGCACGAGAGCATTACCGTCTCATCTGAGCTTGTTGTCGCCCAACAACAACTTAGGGGACATTACTCGGTTTTATATTCTCCCGATTGACCAGAGGAACTCTACCGAGATAATGCTCCATCTCGGCTTGGGGTCGTGATACACACACACCTCACCCTCCCTCCCTCTCATGCGGCAGCTTCTGACAAAAAACTATGGGCTAGTTTTGCCCCTAGTTTTGGTTGATACCCCATCACTCAAAGTGTCTTTTAGACACCTCCTATCACTCATTCTTACATTTGTTACTTTTTAAACCTTTTTCTTGGAGAGAAAACCAGAGGACCTCTTGAACAATTATTCTGGCTTACGTTGCCTTGTTTTTTTGAAGTTGTTATAAGTGTTTTCTCATGAAGTTCACATAATCTGTTCCTCTTCAAGTCTAGTTCATGTTTGAATATTTTGTGTTAAATTTCATGGTCATTGGATTGGTGAAAAGTTGGTTTAATCATGAAGAGTTTATTCTGGCCGATAGTCTAGTTACTGTGTGATATTTTGACCAAGTTGTTGGCAAGATCTTGGTCTGATTTGTTTATTGATTATAGTTAAAATGATAATATATAAGGTTGACGAAGATTTGTTGCATGTTATAAGTTTCTTATGAGACTTTTACAAAGATCTAAAAAGTTGAAAATTGGGAAGTTAAAAACAAATCCTGTTTTGATTAGCTTGAATCTTTTGTAGTGATAGTGTGCTCCAATGGCTTTAATATTTACATATGATGTTCCCAAAAATTTGATTGACATGTAATGATATGAAGATGATGTCTCAGCTTATGATATGCTGAATGATTTTTGTATAAGAAAGTTTTCATTGGGCATTGCGCGTCGATCGTAATCTTGTTTTTCATTTTATTTTAGTCAATTTTGGGAGGCGGAGACTTTAGTGTAGTTCTCATTTGATGGAAGTTACCGGGGCTATGCATGCATTAAGCATTTGCAATTGATTTCATTAAATTTATCTCTAAAATTTAATGAGAAATACATATTTTTTATAAATTCAAAATCTCTCTAACTATAACTCTACAATAGATTAACCATTGAATTAGTTAAGATAATAATATAATATTATTTTTTTAATAATAATATTTTTAATTTATTTTTTTCATATTTTACAATTACACTAACTATATGTTAATTATTAATTTAATTTAATACTTAAATTATTGTTTCTCAACTTAATATATTACGGCTCAAAATTGGGAAACAATAATTTAAATAAATAAAATAATGGTTATAGAGTATGAACAGTTAGTCTTCAAATTTGGAGATGAATTTAAATGTACTGTAACTCAAAATTGAAGATTTTATTATATGTTGAATCCAATGCAGTGATTCTAAATACAAATTTATTAAATTTTGAAGATGACACTCATTTGATAAGTCTAATGCCAATTCTTTAGCACTGGCATTGGCCTAGGCTAGTCAAAATTTGGCTTGCTAGTTTAAACATGGACTGCATTGGACTAGGCAAACATCCAAAGCTCCACTTTTGAGCTACAGTAAATCTATATCTTTCTCCAAAATTGATTAGTCACTGTACATCTCCAAATTATTATTTTACTCTACAATTATTTCTAACAAACCTGTAAGCATCATAATCCTCTATAGATGGGAAACAATAATTCTAAGTAAAAATTAAATTATTAATTAATGTATGAAATGTATTTACAAAATATAAAAAAAAAATTAAAATATTATTATTAAAATATAATATTATATTATTATTTTGACTTTAAATTGACTAGTTTAACGTGAATTACTCTCTCTAAAGATTTTAACTTTAGCCAAAATTTTAAATTTTAGTCAAAATTTAGATTCGGTCATTGCCAATGCTCTGCCCGCGTCGACTTGGTCTTAAAAATGACTAGTTTTCTGTGCTTTACTTGACTTTGTTCTTGCTTGACTTTGTTCTTGATATGGAAAAATCCTGGTTCATATAAACCCACTAAAACCAGATACAAACTCATCTATTCCTTTAGGTTGGATTAATTTGCTAGCTGGAGGTACGATCTTCAACGCAGTCGAGGCCCGGATAACCCATCAATCAGTACTCCTTTTTTCAGTCGGCCACTACCCTCTATATATATTACAAATCTCTCGGTTTACTGGTTTGTATTTTTCACTCCGCATGCAAGTTATCCTTCTAATGAATCTCCAATGAATATCGTTTCTATTCAATTTTTGTTAAGAGAAATTCAAAGACCAAAATCTTGTCCAAAGAACGTCCCTAGCTAGCTAATCCTAACTTATAGCTCCCTCACCGTGTAACGTCCCGTCCCCGAAGATCTGGAGAGTTAGTTCATAAAATCTGATAATCAACTCTAACCACGCTAGAGTACTTCCAAAATCAAGAATATATATATATATATTTTCCAAACTTCCAATCAACGTAAATACTTCAAATTAAATAAACCATTTAAACTCATTCAACCAATTTTCAATCCAACAACCCGAATAAAAAGAATCAACTCTTCTTCATTTCTCAAATAACAAACTAGAAATAAGACAACAATAACATAAGTCTCCATAAACCGGCTAAATCCATTGAAGCAAACTTAAGAAAATAAATAATCTCCAACATTAACACTAATACCACGAGATACCCAACAACAATTCACTGCTAATCTTCTCCGTAAACTCTAATACTGATCCTCAGCTGAACCATCGATGTCATCTGAAATATTATGAAGATTAAAGGGGTGAGCTATCAGCAACTCAGCAAGCAGAGAGCATATACTAGCATGTAAACATGAGCATTTATAACATTTGATAAGCAAAACAAAACATTTTACTTTCAGAATGCAGAACAAAACTTGGTACAAAAACTTTAGAGCGAAATTTCCAGAAAATAAACTTATTCCCAAAAAAAACATCATTTGGCATTTCTAAACTGAAAAATTATAATCATATCATCGCTTAGTATCACACCGGGACAATACCATGTTTAACCCCCGTGGTAGGGTTATAAACCACCATTATACCCGTGGCTGGGCCATATTCCATGTTTCACCCCCGTGGTAGGGTTATAAACCACCATTATACCCATGGCTGGGACATATTCCATGTTTCACCCCCGTGGTAGGGTTATAAACCACCATTACAGCCGTGGCTGGGCCGTATACTATGTTTCACCCCCTTGGTAGGGTTATAAACCACCATTATACCCGTGGTTGGGCCTTAACAGAAACAGAACAGATTTCATCGGAATCCGATTACAATCATATACAGAATCAGAACTTCATGCCAAGGTTTTCAAATGACTCATCATATCAAAACAAAATACTTAGTTGCTTTAGATCGATTCACATGTACGACTAAACAGAATCAAAATATTTTCATTAACTCATAACAAAACTTTTAGATTTCCATATTCGCACTTTTGCATAGTTCAGAAATAAAGTGCACAAAACTAGCTCATGTCTACCCCAATCATGACAGAAAAATACTTTCTCTTATATTGAATTTATGCATATGCAGAATAAACATCTGAGGTCGTTTTTAGAGTCATTTTCAAAAATAAACATGCTTATTTTTAAAGTCAACCTCATTTATTTCTTTTATGCAAAACTAGTATATGAACCCCGCTTACCTGACTTCTTCGTATTATCAACACCTTGAGTCGGAACTCTAGTAGTAACACCACCTAAACAAGACATATATCCAACATTTAATAACCAATCTAGTAAACAACTATTTATTGAGTAAAAAAAATCAAAACAATTCATTCACAACTCAATAACTATCAAAACAATTAAACCCGAACAACTCTCTCTTCAAACCATTCACATTTAAAACCCAAAACAACCATCTTTTATTAACGCCGAACCAACCATAATCACTTCCAAAACCAACAACAACAACTCCAATGATTAAAACATAATCCAAACCAAACTTCACCCCTTCAACTAAAAATTTTCAGTGCAAGCATCAATATTGTAGTCATTCAATAATTCAAGATTTGCATAAAAATGTCCAAAACAACTAGCTCAAAACACCCATCAATTTACACCAAATAATCTCAATTAATAATCCAAAACAATCTCACAAATCTATCCAAAATCATACTTCTCAACATCAAGCAACCACTGAAATATACACCCAATATTGTCACAGAAATCTCTAATGAAAAAAATGCTAGTGGTCTGCGCAAAGAAGGATTGTGAAGTTGAGTGTGTGCGTGTGATCAAAACAGGGCAAAAATCGAAAATAGCAGAGAGACCCGCACGAGTAAAACCGGAAGAAGAAGGAAGGAGAAGAAATAAATACAAGAAAAAAAAACGAAGGAGAGGGATGCCGAACAAGAAGTTACCAATCTTTGTTCAAGAAGCCGAACAAATATGCAGTGGAAACACAATTTAAAGTTCAAACCCTTGAGTCGAGCGCACGGTGAAGAGATGGAGAAGAAGAAAAACAATGAGAGGACCCGATTGAGAATACTGTATAAGTGAGCGAAACCGAACCTTGAGCGTGAAAGGAGATGAAAAAAAATTAACTGCTGGAGTGAAGGGTTGGTGCGCACGGTTTGAGTGATGAGCGAAAAAGCAGTGCCGTGGCTGTAACCGTGAAGACGAAGAACAGTGCAGCGTAAAAGGAAGTTACCTTCACCAAAACGACACTGCTCGTGTCTCACCTCATGCGCTTGGGGCTGGGCTTTGTGCATCCGCTTGACTTCAAAAGGGCTGGGCCTTGAGCCCAGGTATTACATTCTCCCCCCTTATAAAAATTTCGTCCTCGAAATTTGTCACGAGCTATTAGGCTCTTCGTCGAACAACTGTGGGTACTTGTCGAGGCTTCACATAGCTGTGGGTACTTGTTCTTTTCTCTCTACAATCTGCACCGACTCTTCTGTATAAGTCAGATTTTCCTGAAATTGAAGAGGCTCGTAATCAATAACGTGGGTGGGGTCGGGTACATACTTGCTCAGCATAGATACATGAAATACATTGTGTACACTGAGAGTGCTGGTGGTAAGGCTACTCTGTAAGCCACTGGTCCAATCCGGTCAAGAATCTCAAATGGCCCGATGTATCTAGGGCCCAACTTGCCCTTCTTTCCAAACCTCATTACCCCTCTCATGGGTGCAATCCTCAAGAATACCTTATTCCCAACCTCAAACTCTAATTGACGACGACGGTTATCTGCATAGCTTTTCTGTCGACTCTGAGCTGCTCTCATTCTAGCTCGAATGGTCTCAATCTTCTCTGTCGTCTTCTGTATGATTTCGGGACCCAAAATTTGTCTTTCTCCCACCTCGTCCCAATACAAAGGAGATCTACATTTCCTATAATAAAGTGCTTCGTAAGTTGCCATTTCAATGCTAGCCTGGTAACTATTATAAGCAAACTCGACCAAAGGCAAGTGTCGAATCCAGGTTCCCTTGAAATCCAGCATGCATACCCTCAACATGTCTTCCAAAATTTGAATGGTCCTTTCCGACTGACCATCCTTCTGCGGGTGAAATGCAGTGCTGAAATTTAACTTAGTGCCCATGGCCTCTTGTAAGCTTCGCCAAAATTTCGAAGTGAAACGAGGATCCCTATCCGACACAATGGTCACAGGTACCCCATGCAACCTCACTATTTCCTGTATGTATAGCTCGGCCAGTTTCTCTAACTTATAAGAAACTTTGATAGGTACAAAGTGAGCTGTCTTCGTCAAACGGTCCACTATCACCCAAATTGCATCCTGTCTGGTCAGTGTCCGTGGTAAGCCTGTAACAAAATCCATAGAAATATGCTCCCATTTCCATTCTGGAATCTAAAGTGGTTGCAATAACCCTGCTGGTCTTTGGTGTTCCACCTTCACCTGTTGACAAGTTAGGCACTGTGCCACAAATTCAGCAATCTCTCTCTTCATGCCCTCCCACCAAAAAGACTCTTTCAAATCCCGATACATTTTTGTACTTCCTGGGTGAACTGTGTAAGGGGAGCGGTGCGCTTCATCGAGGATAAGCCTTTTTATATCAACATTGTCCGATATACAACATCTATTTCCAAACCTTAACACTCCATTTTCAGAAACACTGAACTCTGGTTTATCCCCTTTTTCTACTCCTTCGATTAATCTCGCCAACTTAGGATCTTCTTTTTGGGCGAGTTTAATTATGTCTATCAAGGCTGGTTGAACTATTAAACTGGCTATCAATACCTGCTGGTCACCAACAACAATTTCAATTGTAGCTCTTTCCAAGTCCATTAGTAAGTGGGGCTGAGTGGTAAGAGTTGCAATTGCTGGTCCCATTGGCTTCCTGCTAAGTGCATCAGCTACAACATTAGCTTTGCCTGGATGGTAGTTAATGTTGCAGTCATAATCCTTGACTAGTTCGAGCCATCTCCTTTGTCTCATATTCAGTTATTTCTGAGTGAAGAAGTACTTCAAACACTTGTGATCCGTGTAGATTTCGCACCTTTCACCATACAAATAATGCCTCCAGATTTTAAGTGCAAAGACAACAGCGGCCAACTCCAAATCATGTGTGGGGTAATTTTGCTCATATGTCTTCAATTGCCGAGAAGCGTATGCTATTACTTTCCCATGCTGCATCAATACACATCCTAAACCCAAACGCGAAGCGTCACTATAAACCACAAATCCTCCTCTTTCGCTAGGGACTGTCAGAACTGGAGCTGTCACCAATCTCTTCTTCAGTTCCTGGAAGCTTTCCTCACATTTTTCTGTCCATACATACTTGTTGTTCTTCCTAGTAAGGGCGGTAGGGGGAACCGCTATTTTTGAGAAATTGTCTATAAATTGACGATAATAACCAGCCAAACCCAAGAAACTCCTAACTTCATGCACATTGGTTGGTTGAGTCCAGTTAACTATTGCTTCAATTTTCTCGGGGTCTACAAAAATGCCATCCCTTGAGACTACATGTCCCAAAAATGCAATAGACTCAAGCCAAAATTCACACTTCTTCAACTTAGCAAATAATTTCTTATCCCTGAGTGTCCCTAGTACTTGTCTCAGATGGTCTTCGTGTTCAGCTTTGCTCTTGGAGTAGATTAATCTATCGTCAATAAACACCACTACAAATTTATCCAAGAACTCATGAAATACTCGATTCATTAAATCCATAAACACTGCTGGGGCGTTGGTTAAACCAAATGGCATGACTAAAAATTCATAGTGGCCATACCTGGTCCTGAAAGTTGTCTTAGGCACATCCTCCGCCTTGATCTTTAATTGATGATAACCCGATCTGAGATCAATCTTAGAGAATACCTGCGCACCTTACAACTGATCAAATAAATCATCGATGTGGGGCAACGGATATTTATTCTTTATGGTCACTCGATTCAATTCCCTGTAGTCTATACACATCCTCATTGTCCCTTCCTTCTTCTTCACAAACAAGACTGGAGCTCCCCAAGGTGACACACTAGGTCTAATGAAACCTTTGTCTAGTAAGTCTTGCAACTATTCTTTGAGCTCAGCTAACTCTGATGGCGCCATTCGATAAGGGGCTTTGGAAAGAGGCGTCGTGCCTGGGGCTAATTCAATAGCAAATTCTACCTCCCGCTCAGGCGATAATCCAGACAAATCTTCAGGAAAAACTTCCGGATGATCCCTCACAATAGGAATCTCTTCCAGTTTCAATTCTTCCTTTGGTTCATCCACCACAAAAGCCAAATACCCTTGACACCCGTCACGTATTAACTTATCAACCTGAAAAGCAGAAATAACTGATGGAGGGATACGCACCTTGGAACCCATAAACCGAAGTTCCTCTTCTTCTGGGAACTTGAATACCACTTCTCTTCTAAAATAGTCAATACTAGCATAACTAGAAGCTAACCAATCCATTTCCAAAATTACATCAAACCCAATCATAGGAAAGACTATTAAGTTAGCTGGCATTTCCTTCCCGCTAATAGTTATTGGACACTTGCGTATAATCTTGTTACAAGTCACTATATCACCTGTTGGGGTTGAGACCCTCAAATTGTAGTCCATCTCATCAGCATCAATGGGGCACAACTTAACATAATCCATTGAAATAAAGGAGTGGGTAGCCCCCGAGTCAAATAAAATTGTAACCTTATTGAGAAATAAGGGAATAATTCCTGGTTTACATCATATAATCCATAGAGATAATAAGATAAATAATCTTTAATTCTCAACATAAAAAGTTTAAGAGACGGTCAGAAAATTATACCTGTGATGACATCATCCTTGTCCTCAGTTTCTCCCGGTGTCAAAGCAAACACCCGTGCTGGTACAGTCCTCCGCTGATTGTTGCCTTGGTTATTCGGCCTAAAGTTTTGAGGTGGGTTGGGCCTTCTGTTGTTCTCCGCAAGCAATGGACATTCTCTAATGAAATGCCCATCCTTACCGCATTTGAAACATGATCCCACTTCCTTCCTGCACTCCCCATGGTGTATGCGGTTACAGAACTTACAGGGGTTAAGTGTATGATTTCCCTGTATCTGTCTCTGACTTGAACTGCTCCCCTCAATTCTCTTTTTCCATTGCCCTTGATCCGAACTAGGAAATCCTTGTGGAGCAGCTCTCTTCCTCTGTTCTTGCAATTCAACACCTCTCTTGAGATTCTGTTCAACTAGCATTGCCTTGTGCACTAATTCTGAAAAATTCTGAATCTATAAGACCATCACCCGTTCATAAATACTGTAGTTCAAACCTTCCTCAAACTTCCTAGTCTTTTTCTCCTCATCGGGAATCAAGTATGCAGCGAAGCGTGATAACTCCGCAAACCTTGCAGCATACTGTCGCACAGTCATGGTCCCTTGCACCAAGTTGGTGAACTCTCGAGCTCTAGCTTCCCTATCCTCCTTAGGGACAAATCGATCAAAGAAATTTTGCTTGAATTGAGCCCAAACAATGACTCCAATCCCCTCAGCTTCCCTGATGACTTTTTCAGAATTCCACCATCTCTTCGCTTCTCCAATTAATTTGAAAGCTGCGAACCGGACTTTTTGCTGATCAGTGCACTCCAGAACACTAAATATTTCTTCAATGTCTTGTATCCAATCTTCCGCTGCATTCGCATCGCCCCTTCCATCAAAGATGGGAGGATGTGTTCGATTAAATTGTTCAAACGTGCAACCCCCATAGTTGTATTTTTCATTCAAATCTTCAAGGGTTCGAACTCGACGACGAGCAGCGATCCTGAAAGTTTAAACTCGGTGAAACGTTCTAAAATAAAAAAAATGAAAATACCAGGTAATAGAATAATTAATAAGATAAATTAAAATATGTATATAAACGCACATACATATATATATCAGATAACAATGTAAGTCCGATATCACTTAATACACACGTACATCCCTAGAATCTAACACCTCAGAGTTCCGAATTCAATTCCTAACATCAGCCAAATCTAACACCTCAATTCTCATCAAATCAATCATAAGGTTCTTGGAACCCAACTTAAATATCCACATGCCTATATTGAAATTTTCACATCCTATGATCCTACAGATATCTAAACCTCCAAGGTCTACAGTATGCAGAATTCAAACTTGTCTCTGATACCAACTGTAACGCCCCGTCACCGAGGGTCCGGAGAGTTAGCTCATAAAACCTGATAATCAACTCTAACCACGCTAGAGTACTTCCAAAATCAAGAATATATATATTTTCCAAACTTCCAATCAACGTAAATACTTCAAATTAAATAAACCATTTAAACTCATTCAACCAGTTTTCAATCCAACAACCCGAATAAAAAGAATCAACTCTTCTTCATTTCTCAAATAACAAACTAGAAATAAGACAACAATAACATAAGTCTCCATAAACCGTCTAAATCCATTGAAGCAAACTTAAGAAAATAAATAATCTCCAACATTAACACTAATACCATGAGATACCCAACAACAATTCACTGCTAATCTTCTCCATAAACTCTAATACTGATCCTCAGATGAACCATCGATGTCATCTGAAATATTATGAAGATTAAAGGGGTGAGTTATCAACAACTCAGCAAGCAGAGAGCATATACTAGCATGTAAACATGAGCATTTATAACATTTGATAAGCAAAACAAAACATTTTACTTTCAGAATGCAGAACAAAACTTGGTACAAAAACTTTAGAGCGAAATTTCCAGAAAATAAACTTATTCCCCAAAAAAAAATCCGTTGGCATTTCTAAACTGAAACATTATAATCATATCATTGCTTAGTATCACAACGGGACAATACCATGTTTAATCCCCGTGCTAGGGTTATAAACCACCATTATACCCGTGGCTGGGCCATATTCCATGTTCCACCCCCGTGGTAGGGTTATAAACCACCATTATACCCGTGGCTGGGCCATATTCCATGTTTCACCCCCGTGGTAGGGTTATAAACCACCATTATACCCGTGGCTGGGCCGTATACCATGTTTCACCCCCGTGGTAGGGTTATAAACCACCATTATACCCGTGGATGAGCCTTAACAGAAACAGAACAGATTTTATCGGAATCCGATTACAATCATATACAGAATCAGAACTTCATGCCAAGGTTTTCAGATGACTCATCATATCAAAACAAAATACTTAGTTGCTTTAGATCGCTTCACATGTACGACTAAACAGAATCAAAATATTTTCATTGACTCATAACAAAACTTTTAGATTTCCATATTCGCTCTTTTGCATAGCTCAAAAATAAAGTGCACAAAACTAGCTCATGTCTACACCAGTCATGACAGAAAAACACTTTCTCTTATATTGAATTTATGCATATGCAGAATAAACATCTGAGGTCGTTTTCAGAGTCCTTTTCAAAAATAAACATGCTTATTTTTAAAGTCAACCTCATTTATTTCTTTTATGCAAAATTAGTATATAAACCCCGCTTACCTGACATCCTCGTATTATCAACACCTTGAGTCGGAACTCTAGTAGTAACACCACCTAAACAAGACATATATCCAACATTTAATAAACAATCTAGTAAACTACTATTTATTGAGTAAAAAAAATCAAAACAGTTCCTTCACAACTCAATAACTATCATAACAATTAAACCCGAACAACTCTCTCTTCAAACCCAAAATTAACACCGAACCAACCATAATCACTTCCAAAACCAACAACAACAATTCCAATGATTAAAACATAATCCAAACCAAACTTCACCCCTTCAACTAAAAATTTTCAGTGCAAGCATCAATATTGTAGTCATTCAATAATTCAAGACTTGCATAAAAATGTCCAAAACAACTAGCTCAAAACACCCATCAATTTACACCAAATAATCTCAATTATTAATCCAAAATAGTCTCACAAATCTATCCAAAATCATACTTCTCAACATCAAGCAACCTCCGAAATATACACCCAATATTGTCATAGAAATCTCTAATGAAAAAAATGCTAGTGGTCTGCGCAAAGAAGGATTGTGAAGTTGAGTGTGTGCGCGTGATCAAAACAGGGCAAAAACCAAAAATAGCAGAGAGACCCACACGAGTAAAACCGGAAGAAGAAGGAAGGAGAAGAAATAAATACAAGAAAAAAAAACGAAGGAGAGGGATGCCGAACAAGAAGTTACCAATCTTTGTTCAAGAAGCCGAACAAATCTACAGTGGAAACACAATTTGAAGTTCAAACCCTTGAGTCGAGCGCACGGTGAAGAGATGGAGAAGAAGAAAAACAATGAGAGGACCCGATTGAGAATCCTGTATAAGTGAGCGAAACTGAACCTTGAGCGTGAAAGGAGATGAAAAAAAATTAACTGCTGGAGTGAAGGGTTGGTGCGCACGGTTTGAGTGAGGAGCGAAAAAGCAGTGCAGTGGCTGTAACCGTGAAGACGAAGAACAGATCAAAACGACGCCGCTCGGGTCTCACCTCATGCGCTTGGGGCTGGGCTTTGTGCATCCGCTTGACTTCAAAAGGGCTGGGCCTAGAGCCCGGGTATTACACACCGTGCGTCACTCTTAATGCAGAGCGTTTTGAGACTAACTGGCCTGGCTGGTTGATTCAGGAAGAACAAATAATGCGTCGATCAAGAAGACAGGGCCAGCCTTATCCGTTTTAGGATATGTACCCTCCCCATTCACAACGTGGCAGTCAGAAAAGTGGGAAGGATGAGGAGCAAGTGGCCCCTAGGTCAATAGTGCATGAAAATCACAACTCGAGGAATCAGAAAATTCCCATAGGCAATCAGAAAAAGCCACCGCGAAAGAGGAGAGACGTTGAGGGGAGAGTGCAAAAGAATAACACCCCGAGTAATCAGAAAAATCCCAGTACTGGAAATCAGATCAGCCGCCAATCATCCATTGTCACTTATAGTGGGACAATAAAAGTTTTTATCCTGGTGTGTGTGTTTGGTTTTGCCATTTTGATTTATAGATGCAAGAGTTTGGTTAAGATAATTAGGTGACTAAGTTGATAAGTTTGAATAAGACTAGGTGATTAAGATGATAGACTTCATCTTATGTTGAGATTTATATTTTAGGTGAATTTAAAATAATTTGACTTTATCTATAACTATTTTGAGTTTATCTAGAAATTATTAGGAAGTGTTTTAGATAAGTCAAGAGTGTGAAAATCAAGTTACAGGGGTTCTGTAATTATCTAGAGAAGAGTTTGAATGAGAAATTACCAATATTGAGATGATAAGTGTAACGCCCCGTCCCCAAGGGTCCGGAGAGTTAACTCATGTCACTTAAAAAAATCATTTTTCTTCCACATAGTACATACTCTACTTTTTCTCTATCACACAAAACACTCATATATTTACATCACTTACTCCAGAATAACTATTCTAAGACAATACAAAGTCTTAATATAAACATCAATTTCCCAACAAGCTTACTAAATGAAAATTTTCAATACCCATATAAACCTTATATGCTTAAACCATCATTCTTAACTCTTCTCACCCATGCTCCATATCCTTGATCCACAATTGAAACATTCAAATCATCTGAAAAAGATGGTGGAGATAAGGGGTGAGTTATAAACAACTCAGTAAATAGAGAACATATACTAGTATGTAAACATGAGTCTTTTCAGAAAGTTCAGTATGCAGAAACAAAAACATTTTATTTTTATATGCAGATCTCATAAAAACGTATAATCGGAAAATCAGAGCGACTTTTCAATCTTTTCATACTCAAAATCAACAATTCATATTTAAGGATCCATTTCACATTCAGAAACGCTTTGGCATAACATAACTGAACATCTTTATCTTATCATATCATATCATATCATATACCATGTTTAACCCCCATGGTAGGTTTGTGCTATCCCCGGTGGCCAAACCAGGCAGTATCATGTGGTGAACTTCCCCTTTTTCAATCTCGGAGCCCCGAGTGTGCACACAGGAAAGAACACGTAAAAAGACCACTTTGTTTCCAAAGTGGGTGCACTCATATCATATCATGGTGGTACCAACCATATCACGTGAACAGTATCATCATATCAGAACCATATTCAGAACAGATAAGTATGCCAAAGTTTTATCATATCCATATCATATCAAAACACGTGCGAAACATATTCATATCATTTCTATTTGATCAAAAACAGATCCAAATCATTTCATATCACATGCATAAAAATTTCAATGATATCATATTCGCTCTTTTGCATATTTCAGAAACATGTCAAATATTGCTCATGTCTACACATTTCATGTCAAAAACATTTCTTTTCTCTTTCATACGTATCTCATGAGGGAATGCAAAACATATACTGAGGTAGTTTTTCACTTTTTCTTTTTAAAACAACATGCACATTTTTACAAACCAACCTCAGTTCATTTCTTTTTATGCAAATCTAGTATAGGAACCCCGCTTACCTGGACGACTTAACTTTTCCAAAATTTTCCTAAAAAATGTCGAGCCGACAATAGATCGTCACCTATAAAAATAATGACGTAATTTCCGTAAGTTTCCAATCAATCACATATTTCGATATTTAAGCCTAAACTTCAGAAATAACCTATTTTAATTCCTCAAAACTTAAAACCCTCATAATTCCAAAAATATGCCATCACTTTCTAAAATCATCAATATCCGCCACAACCCACGTCATACAGGAAACACCAATATTTAAACTCGAATAGCCAACAAATCTCACAGTCTAAACCAATCATACTAACAACTCCATCACCCAATCCAATCAACCCCCGTTACTCCTCGGACTCAGTCCGGCAAAACCAATCAGCAATTAAATACAGTGTAATGTGCTAGTGCAAAAATACATTAAATTCACAAGAATTCTTAGGAAAATACTTACAGTACTATATAATAATTTCTGGAGGATAATGGAGGCGCAAGAAGTGGAAAAACAGCTGCAGAACAGTGCAAAATACACTATGGCCGTGGGTCACAGATACCCACTTTTCAACGGGTGCAAACGAAGACCAAAGATTGATAGGGTAGGGCCTAGGGATGTCGGTGAAGCTAGTGGTGGTGGTGGTTGGCCGTGGGTGGCGGCGCAAAGGGTGGTTTAAGGCCAAAAATACCCAAAACGGAAATGGAGTTGGATGTGCTTCACCGGTGACGGATCGGAGGTGGGGTTGGGTCCAATGGGTTGCTTGGAGGTCGAGGATGAAGTGGTGAAGAAATGGCGGCCAATGGTGGTACGACGGCGGCGCGCGAGCACAAGAGGTGCCGCGGCTTTATGGTTCGCGTGGAGGCTAACGGCGGCGCATGGGAGGTTGAGATCGGAGGGGTGAGGTCGCCGGCCGGTGGGAGCACGATGGGGTGGGCGGTGTCGGGCACGGCGGCGCGACGACGGCGGGCTGGGTGAGGAACGGCTGCACGAGAGAGAGAGAGAGAGAGAGAGAGAGAAGAACTCGCGCGCGGGAAGGAAGACCAGGAGGAGAAAGAGAAAAGAAAAGAAAAAAGAAGAAAATAAAAAGAAAAGGAAAAGAAAAATAGAGGGAAAAGAAATGAGGTCCAATCCTCATAACTTGGGTCACGAAAATGATCCAACGGAAAATATTTTAAAACAGCTAGTGAAATAAAATATTTCAAACACAATGATTAACATGAAAATAAATAATTAAACCCAATAATAAGTTAATTTAATTCGAGAAGAAATTTAAACACATAATAATAATTAATTTAAAGAAAGCACTTCAAAAATAATTTTCGTAAACTAAAAATCATAAAAATAACCCAATTCAAATCCAATAATTTTAAAATATGAGAATAAAATTTTGAATCCATAAAAATAATTCCTTCAGTAAAAATACACTAAAATACGGGATGTTACATCCTTCCCCCCTTAAAAAAATTTCATCCTCGAAATTTGTAAGGTCAAACATTAACGTCAAGGCAAGATACAAGATATAACTCAAAACACGCTCGAAAAGACCATATCATCAACAACTCCCAACAAGCATGAGTAATGCACTCCCAAGTCTACTCCTATAGGCGATTCCATTATGCTCGCATTAGTCTCCCAATGACACATCACGTCTATTACTCCTAGGGTGGCCACGAAATCCAAAATCTTCATTTCCACCAACAACATTAATACAACACTCAGCAAAAACCCAATGATTATTATTATTTTCGTAACACGAACTGTGCTAACCTCAATTGACTCCTATGTTAAAACTCACCAACCTTCATTGTATTCTACAAGTTGGTATCCTATTAGCCACTTCCAAAGTTAACCATCAATAAACATTTCCATCATCCAGACCTATTCCCTCAAATTCAACAAGAATTATATCTTAAATCCGCATCACCAAAAGTTTAATCTTTAATTACAAGTATCATCTCAAATTTTCAAATCACTAATAATCCCTTAAGATCAACACAAGATTTGAATTCTTAATTATATCACAACAAAACACCATTGAGTACGAGGTAGCTCAACACCTACTAACCAGAAAACTCTCACCACATTTGGTAGAAAATTCTTGATCTCCAAAACCATGAACTATTACACACTTTCCTCAAACTCACCAATAATTCATTCATGAATCTGCACCAACTATTATCCTTAAATCTGATATGGATCAAATCCCAAAACCTGCCACTAAAACCTCGAACTAATAACAATTATTTTCCCCAATTCAAACCAAATTTTCAATCCTCATAGAAATACACGAACTAAATCAATACCTTCAATACCCAAAGAAATATTCTTCTTGACAATTCTTATATCAATAACTCAACTCTGATCAACCCTATTTATTGATCACAAACTAATCAATATCCAAAAAAATCAAGCTAGGACACTAAGCCTGCAGAATTAAAAACTTAAATCTTATTACAAATTAGTCCTTCAAATCTGCAATTCTAAAACCTTAAACTATATTAGAATCATTTTCCGAAATCTGTAAAATCGATGAACTTATATCCAATAATAAGACAATCGACTCCCGAAGCTTTCAAGATCTAACATATTAAAAGATAACAAATCATTTCTTAAAGTCTGCAAACCTTAATCCTTTAGGGAAATTCTCGTAAATCTATCCTTAAAGTTTGTTGAACTTACAACCTCCTATGCTAAAGCCTTGTGTCATATCTCCACAAAATCTATAGCCACAATTATCCTACGCCCCAAAGAGATCACCCAGACATGCCGTTCCTTTCATGCCTCAAGATTTCAAAAGCAAACCAAGTCGATAAAAGTTCAAGCCTACTACACTAAATATTGATACCTAACAATGACATTCTCAGTCGTACCATCTTCTTGCCATAACTTAACCTTTAACCCATTTTTCAACTTTGAACAAAATAAAATAAAACAAAATAATATAAAATAAATAACATAATTTCAATTCAAATCAAATCAAATCAAATAAAATGAAATAAATTCAATTTAAATAAAAGTAATAATTTCAAATTAAACCCTTAAACTTTTCTGGTACTGTACCTACTGGACATATGGTCTTACCCATTCTTAGCCATATCTTTAACCAACTCATATAATCCTTCCTACCATCAAATATTGTAAACCCGACATCGGTCTAAACTCTCGTACATCTTTAGAATCTAAACCACAAGAATCTAAACCTTAAATCTTATAAAGATTATCTCTTATAGTCCACAAAGTAAGCTTATTGGATCTAAACTCACTAAACCTCAAAATCTCAACACTCAATCATAAAGTTTGCAAAATTTAAAATTTAAAATATCTACAAAATTAGTTCTTATTCTTTACAAATCTACACCTCAAATTTGAAGTTTCTTCCTAAACCACGGATATCCAAACTTAAATGTTTTTAGTCTGCAGAACCTCAAACCTGAAATATTCCCATAATCATGTCTCATTTCTCAAATTTCTATATATATATCAAATATGAAATTACTTCCTAAACCGAATCGATATCCAAAACCTTATATGTTATAGTCTGTAGAATCTCAAAGTTATCATACAATTGAACTTATGTGCACCTTCAAAACTATAAACATTACATCTTATAAAAGATCATTACCTATAGTCAACAAAGTATGCCTACCTGATCTAAAACTCCAAGTGTAAAGAAAGTCATTTATTAAAATCTAAAGCCTTAGTTCTCTTCAAAATCTTCTTTTTAAAACCCACACCATCTAAGACCTCAAACATCCTAGAATATATTCCAAAATGTTGCCGGATTCTAAAACTTAAAAAAAAAAAAAATCATCTCTTATAATCTTCAAATTTCCATACCTCCAATCTGAGTTAACTTCCTAGCCCATAGATATTCAAAACCTCAGATTTCGTACGCCATCCAACATGAGTATGCAAAAGCTCAAACCGAATATCTTTAAAATCATGTCCTAGTGCTTTCAAAATTTTAAAACCTTAAATATCATCAAACATCTTATTATAGTATGCAAACCTCAAACCAGGCTTTCGCTCAAACTTATATAAACATTGAAATCTAGATCTCCAAGTCATGTCCTACAGCCTTCAAAATAAACCAATCAAATCTAAAACTTTAAATTCCTAAAACTTCAATCCATAAAGTCTGCAGAATCTTAAACCTGGAATTTCTCCATAATCATCTAGCTTGTAGTCCTCAAATTTCTATACCCCAATTATGAAATTACTCCTTAAACCAACAGATATCCAAAACCTCATGTTATAGTCTGCAGAATCTCAAACCTGTGCTCTGATACCAACTGTAACGCCCCGTCCCCGAGGGTCCGGAGAGTTAACTCATGTCACTTAAAAAAATCATTTTTCTTCCACATAGTACATACTCTACTTTTTCTCTATCACACAAAATACTCATATATTTACATCACTTACTCCAGATAACTATTCTAAGACAATAGAAACGTCTTAATATAAACATCAATCTCCCAACAAGCTTACTAAATGAAAATTTTCAATACCCATATAAACCTTCTATGCTTAAACCATCATTCTTAACTCTTCTCACCCATGCTCCATATCCTTGATCCACAACTGAAACATTCAAATCATCTGAAAAAGATGGTGGAGATAAGGGGTGAGTTATCAACAACTCAGTAAGCAGAGAACATATACTAGTATGTAAACATGAGCCTTTTCAGAAAGTTCAGTATGCAGAAATAAAAACATTTTATTTTCATATGCAGATCTCATAAAAACGTATTATCGGAAAATCAGAACGACTTTTCAATCTTTTCATACTCAAAATCAACAATTCATATTTAAGGATCCATTTCACATTCAGAAACGCTTTGGCATAATATAACTGAACATCTTTATCTTATCATATCTTATCATATCATATCATATACCATGTTTAACCCCCGTGGTAGGGTTGTGCTATCCCCGGTGGCCAAACCAGGCAGTATCATGTGGTGAACTTCCCCTTTTTCAATCTCGGAGCCCCGAATGTGCACACAGGAAAGAACACGTAAAAAGACCACTTTGTTTCCAAAGTGGGTGCACTCATATCATATCATGGTGGTACCAACCATATCACGTGAACAGTATCATCATATCAGAACCATATTCAGAACCGATAAGTATGCCAAAGTTTTATCATATCCATATCATATCAAAACGCGTGCGAAACATATTCATATCATTTCTATTTGATCAAAAACAGATCCAAATCATTTCATATCACATGCATAAAAATTTCAATGATATCATATTCGCTCTTTTGCATATTTCAGAAACATGTCAAATATTGCTCATGTCTACACATTTCATGTCGAAAACATTTCTTTTCTCTTTCATACGTATCTCATGAGGGAATGCAAAACATATACTGACGTTGTTTTTCACTTTTTCTTTTTAAAACAACATGCACATTTTTACAAACCAACCTCAGTTCATTTCTTTTTATGCAAATCTAGTATAGGAACCCGGCTTACCTGGACGACTTAACTTTTCCAAAATTTTTCTCAAAAATGTCGAGCCGACAATAGATCGTCACCTATAAAAATAATGACGTAATTTCCGTAAGTTTCCAATCAATCACGTATTTCGATATTTAAGCCTAAACTTCATAAATAACCTATTTTAATTCCTCAAAACTTAAAACCCTCGTAATTCCAAAAATATGCCATCACTTTCTAAAATCATCAATATCCGCCACAACCCACGTCATACACGAAACACCAATATTTAAACTCGAATAGCCAACAAATCTCACAGTCTAAACCAATCATACTAACAACTCCATCACTCAATCCAATCAACCCTCGTTACTCCTCGGACTCAGTCCGGTAAAACCAATAAGCAATTAAATACAGTGTAATGTGCTAGTGCAAAAATACATTAAATTCATAAGAATTCTTAGGAAAATACTTACAGTACTATATAATAATTTCTGGAGGATCACGGAGGCGCAAGAAGTGGAAAAACAGCTGCAGAACAGTGCAAAATACACTGTGGCCGTGGGTCACAGATACCCACTTTTCAACGGGTGCAAACGAAGACCAAAAATTGATAGGGTAGGGCCTAGGGATGTCGGTGAAGCTAGTGGTGGTGGTGGTTGGCCGTGGGTGGCGGCGCAAAGGGTGGTTTAAGGCAAAAAATACCCAAAACGGAAATGGAGTTGCATGTGCTTCACCGGTGACGGATCGGAGGTGGGGTTGGGTCCAATGGGTTGCTTGGAGGTCGAGGTTGAAGTGGTGAAGAAATAGCGGCCAATGGTGGTGCGATGGCGACACGCGAGCACAAGAGGTGCCGCGGCTTTGTGTTGCGCGTGGAGGCTAACGGCGGCGCAAGGGAGTCTGAGATCAGAGGGGTGAGGTCGCCGGCCGGTGGGGAGCATGATGGGGTGGGCGGTGTCGCGCACGGCGGCGGGCTGGGTGAGGAACGGCTGCACGGCGAGAGAGAGAGAGAGAGAGAGAGAGAGAGAGAGAGAGAGAGAGAGAAGAACTCGAGCGCGGGAAGGAAGACCAGGAGGAGAAAGAGAAAAGGAAAAAAAAAAAAAGAAGAAAAGAAAAAGAAAAGGAAAAGAAAAATAGAGGGAAAAGAAATGAGGTCCAATCCTCATAACTTGGGTCACGAAAATGATCCAATGGAAAAGATTTTAAAACAACTAGTGAAATAAAATATTTCAAACACAGTGATTAACATGAAAATAAATAATTAAACCCAATAATAAATTAATTTAATTCGAGAAGAAATTTAAACACATAATAATAATTAATTTAAAGAAAGCACTTCGAAAATAATTTTCGTAAACTAAAAATCATAAAAATAACTCAATTCAAATCCAATCATTTTAAAATAAGAGAATAAAATTTTGAATCCATAAAAATAATTTTTTCGGTAAAAATACACTAAAATACGGGATGTTACAATAAGTGTTAACGTCGTGTTTCGTACGCCTTTGGGCCAAGTTCTAGCAAATCAGGTCTTTTGGGCTTGGATTTGCACACATGAAGAAGACAATGAGAGGGGGCCTTGGTGAGGCCGGGGAGTCTCCAGTACCTAAGTTAGTATCTTCTTTTGGAATTTTGTAAATAAAGTGAGAGAGTCCAGAGATAGTTCCTTCGTACCTAGGGGTTACTATTTATACTAGAAGCCTGGGGGACAGACCGTGCCTGTCCCTGTGGGGCCCATGTCCTTTCAACCGTTCCTTTTGTCAGTGTCATTTAATTGCGGCGTGGCCTCTACGACTGTGCCATTAATGCAGCGTGGTTTCCTAATTTGCTTTACTATGCATGGATCGTTAGTAGCCCGTCGATGTCCCCCTGTCAAAAGATCAAGGGTGGTTTAGTAAATCCACCTCCCAAGTGTAGAAGGTATCAAGTTGATTCAAGGGAGAGTCCCAAGGTCGATTTCACAGGGACTATGGTGGTCAAAAAATCACTCCAGTATAAAATTAATCGAGGATGCTTTTTAATTCCAAGAAATATTGTAAGTTTGATGCGAAACAATTAAATATGTGAAACTAATCTAAATTCTAAAAGGGAACTCATCTAGATTTATCTATGTTCAAAGAAATCTAATGTACCAAATGAAAGACATGCCAAATTCGAATGTATCAATTCAGATTCCTTGAGATATTTGTAGAATGCATCAAAAACAAAAACAATGAATGAAAATCACATTGTATGCAAAATTTTTGGTGTCTAAGAAGCAATGGGTCGAACAACTAAGCTGAGGATTCGATTTTCATGGGTTTTTTCAAATAATTACCGATTTCCCAATCCCTTCAAACATCTTCTCTGTCAAGAGAAAAGTGCTCAGAAAATCTGACAATAACATACAATTTCAATTAACACTAAAGCCTCTACTAAATTGTTGAACCAATCTTTTCGAAATGAACATCACCAACATGTGTTTTCATTACAATCCAAGTATCCATCGTGCCATTTGTCAACAATGAATCAAGGGTCGACGCCTAATTATATATTATTATCTCCTCATCAAAGGGCTCTCCTTACTTTCTGTCTGCCCAGTGTCACAAGTCCCCGTGAGTGGGGCATCGTAAGGAGGCGTAGGTCGGCATGTCCCATCAACCATTGTTGCTTGTCTACCTCGCGTGTAGATTGCTTCATGGGTAAGTTTGGCCCTTGGGCCGAGTATTTTCAAGAAGGCCCACTAACCCCATTCGGGGATACCTCCTGGGTTCAATTGGGCCTAGCCGAGGAGTCTCATGGCCCATTAGCCTTTCGTGGGACCTTGTGGGCTTATGGGGGAAAGGGAAAATCCCCTTAGAGTTACCCTGCCAATTCCTATCGAACTACTCTAATGGGAATTCTTTCCATTATCCTTGGTTTGTTGTTTCTTTACAATTTCGGCTAGGAGGTCGCGAGTTCCCTCAGAGTCCACGTGTCGTGTCTTCAACCTTCAACCATGCTCGAATAGCCTTTTCATCATTCCACGGCATCTAACAACGGTTCACCTTCAATCTTATGGCCATGTTTGTTTACGGTTCAACTCAGTATTCAATGGCGTCCTTTCAGTTCCCTCGTCATAAATAGTGTCAGACGGCTCCCCCGGTCCATGTCACATCATTAGATACATGTTGTGGGAACCGTGCAATTTTGTCGGCTTTGTGGGGTATGTGTGCTTCTGCTACCTCGAGATACCAACCGTTGCGTTTGTCTATATATGGCCTTCCCCCCACTCAGTTGGGGTTTTACTTTGCCCATTCCCTTCTCTTCAAAATATCCTGCGTTCTTCCCCTTTTTCTCCGAAACTTTCCTCTGTGTGCTGATCTTTCCGTGCCCTTATTCTTCCTCATCCACCATCAAAGGGCCCCCGAGAGTTCCTCCCGCCCTTCCAAGCCTACTAGATCTTCCAAATCCTCATGTTCCTGAGGAACAGGGTGGCTCCGAACCAGAGGTGTACGCTAGTTTTTTGTGGTTGTCGGTGGTGACTCCTAGCAAGTTGGAGTCGATGAAGGAGGCTTAAAGCATCCCTCGGGTAGTGGAGCTCAAGGTGCCTCCCCCTACCAAAGGTGTTGTAGATTTTGAGAGCTTTGCCTCCAAGGTGGCGACGTACCCAACCATGTTCTCTAGCGGCCTCAAGTTACCTTTCTGCCACCTCGTGCATGAAGTGCTGGATCATCTTCATCTGGTGCCTGCCCAACTACATCCAAACGGGTGGAGGATTCTTGTGTCGTACTGCGTCCTCTGGCGTCGAGCATTGGAGGAGGCGGGGGCTGATTATCTGGACCTTACGACGTATGAGTTCCTCCTCACTCACAATCTCTTGAGGTAGTGCGGAAACATCTGCAGTTTCAAGCTGATCCAAGCATTGGTTCGGCTGGAGCCACAGTATAACATAGTGAAGGGGTGGAGTCGCCGCTTCTCCTTTCTGTCAGGCAAGGCCTTAGCGGTCCGGTGCGCTTTCCCCGTTCATGCCATATGGGGCGTTGTAGGTGACCACAAGAGCCTTCGTCCTACTCCCACCCGCCGAGGAGGTGCTTAGGGTCAAATTCATTTGCACATGGGCGAGTGCCCATCAAGACAACTTCTTTTCAGAGGCTCTGTTGGATGAGGATAGCTTTCACCGATATTTGGCCCCTTTGGCCAACTTACGTTCTGACAAGGCCTTCCCGATAAGGGAGATCACTCCTCAGGTCTACAGGCGTTCCCCTAGCCAGTGGGTGGAGGGGAAAGGGAAGAGACCACAGAGTTTGTCCCCTCCCTAGGTCGATTTTGATGATGTCCCCAATCCTCAGGGGTGTCCCTCTGCGGCGGTGCTCGTTATTCGGCCGGAGCCATCACCACCAAACAAGGTGATGGCGATCGCGAACCTTCCTCGCATTGTGCCTTTGCAGCAAGCTCGGGCCGTTGTTCCGAGTGCTTAGTTCGAGCAACCAGCACCCAAGACTAATCTGGAGGCTGTTTCCACAACCCCGCCGAGCCATCTAGGGGCCACGGGCTTTTAGACCAGGGAAGAGCCCCGAGTCACACCCTCGTCTCTCGTCATCGACCTCAAGCAAGTCCCTTTGTCCCCGCCCAAGGAGCATCCTACAAGGGATTGGGGATTCTTTGAAGCTGTCTCATCTTGTGGTGAGGTAGTGGGGGGCGTTACTTGGGTTGATGGAGTCTTTGCGGATGTACCATAGGTAGAGGTGGCAACGGTGTCCTTGAAGGTCACCAAAGCTCTGGCAATCGCTACTTCCGTTGGGGCTCCGTTGCTTTACTGACACCATCCTCCCTGTCTTCAAAGGCTAGAGCTGAGGCTAGGACTGGAGTGGGTTGCGAGACCCCGGCGCTGATGGTAGCTCGTGTTGAGGTGGCTGCGACAATGGGGTTGAGGGTGGTCCTCATGTCCTTGGTGCAAATGTGCAAGCTGTCAACGTGATCCAGGTAGACTTTCGATCAGTGGCCCCCAAGGGCCGTTCTAATGGCATCTGTGAGGTGGACAGCAGGCTTAAGAGGTTCTTTTCTGAGGTTAGTTACTTACTTGCAACCTCTCTGTGCACTTTGTTGGTGTGCTTTCATTTTGACACTGACTTGAAATTTTTATGATAGGGTATGGAGCGTCTGGCGGCATTCATTGTGGATGGCCGAGAGGAGGTGGTGGGCGAGAATAGGGTGCTCTATCTCCTTACTCGGCTGGCCTTGCATTGCAAGAAGGAGGAGAGGGAGAGGAAGGAGGAGGTCGATATGGACCTCATCAAAGTGCACCTTCAATGACGGCGAATGAGGGAGAGGATCCGCCGGCTTCACCGGCATAGAGACCAGCTCAAATCCGATTTGGCGAGGTCCCCGGATGAAGCCGGCCTTCTTCGCCTTGAGGCGACACTAGCCTCTGAGCCGAGGGATGGCCTACAAGAGTCACTCGACCACTGCCAACAGGAGCCTGAGCGGCTGCAAGCCGACAACTCAAAGTTGCTCAAGTAGCAAGACTCTGATGCCTAGTCGTACAGATGATTGATAGAGAAGTTTGAGAATGTCTCCAAGTCTCTAGAGGATAAGAAAGCGGGTGAGGAACTTGGAGACCGATTAGGCTAAAGCTAGGCGCACAATGGCAGCTCATGATGCTACCATCCTAGGCTTGCAAGAGCAATTATCGTATGTTCGCGCTATACGCGATGACGCCTGGCGCTTTGGTTACCAGGAGGGCCTGGATAGGATCAAGACTCATGTTCTTTTGAACCCTCGAGGCAATCTGAGGGGTCTAAGTACACGAGAGTCCCCCTAGACCCGACGACTATGAGATATGGTCTTGCCATCAGGAGGGAACTAATCCCAAGTGCCCTTGTGGACAGTCTTGCCGGAGGCAACCCTGCACCATTGACCGTCCACTTTTCTCGACTGTTGTCAACTGACTTCATCAATTGGTCTTGCACTTTTCTACTATTTTTGTCAGGGCCCCGTTGGCCGATCCTTCGTCTGGTAAGCGGTTCTCACGTAGAAATCAACTCCGAGATGTTCTGATTCTTGGCACTATCTTCATTGTCACTGCGGCACCCAGGCTCTTCCTGCCTTCAAAAGCGGGCCTTCGCCATCCCCAATGTGACTTCATACGACTCAATTAATTGCCTCATTACATCCCTATTGATTTTCTTTAGAGGTAACTTTGGGCATTATCGTCATGCTGTAATGATAGAGATCTTAGTTTGCCACTTCCACTAGAAAAAGATCTGCTCAGGCTACGGTTTCTTGTATCGATGGTACTGCATACCTATTTGCCACTTCCACCATGCGCATGGCCTTATGGCTTTCTGTTGTAACTTGTTTCTTTCTGCTCTTTGTAAGCTTATGGGCTTGTGGCTGTCTGTTGTAACTTGTTGCTTTCTGCTCTTTGTAAGCTTGTGGCTTGCCTTTTCCTTGTAAGGTCGATACTCTACCACCTGCTTGTGCTTTGTATATATTTAATTATCAATAAAATTTGACTTTGACCTTGTCGCTTTCTGTTGTCTCCTACGGTCGTTCACTTCTGGGGTTCCTTTTCCTTCCTCTTCTCTCTGGTTGGCTTAGGGGGCTCGACATAAGTGTTAAGGGACTTGCGCTTCACTAGGGAACGGGCCGGGGTCCGGTGCTTTTGCCCCACCGCGCTTGCGCGAAGTCCGCCTATGATAACCCCGCCATTTAATAATTCTTTGCTCACGCCATTGTCTTTAGTTTTGCTGAAAAGGAGAGAATAGTAATTGTTAGGTTTTGTTGGCCTTTGCCCGCTGTCGTTGGCATATGGGGAGGTCGGGAAGCCTTAGGCTATCCCTTCTTGGTGGCCTTTTCAATTTATAGTGCAACCGTATAGTTTGATATTTAGCTGGAAGATAAACAAGTTAGCACAGTTTTCTTTTTCAGCTTCACGGTTGTGAGACTTTGCAAACCTAGGTTGTCTGGCCAGCGATGCGATGTACTTGTTGCTTCGTTCCATGCTATTGGTGCCCATATCCTTGGTGCAATGTTGGGCGGTTGAAGGACCCGACCCACACTCCATCGAAAGGGAGGTCAGGATGCCTTAAGCCAAACCCGCCCCTTTAGTCCCTCGATTAGGTAACTTCTTTTAGATGGCTAGGAAGCCAATATGCTCTTCATCGCGATAGGGGTCGGGGTAGAGTTTTGAGCAGCCTAAAGGCTTGACCCGCTCTTCTTTGCATGAGGGATGAGGTGGCCTTTGGTGCAACTCGCCCTTGTAGCCCCATGGGGAGATAGGCTATTCGGGTAGTTTGGGACTAGACCCACTCCCACACGTTGACATCGCAGGGAAGTAAGATTTGGGTCAGGCTGGTGCTGAACCCACTCTTCGTCGCAGTGGTGGTCAGGGTAAGTTATTTGGTCAGTTGAGGGGTTGCACCCGCATTCCCTCGAGGGAGGGACGAGGTGGCATTTGGCGCAACTCGCCCTTTGGGCCATGCAAGGAGGTAGGTTGTTCGGACAGTCTGTAACGGGACCCACTTTTGCCTGTTGACGCTCATGAAGAAGGTAAGTGTGTCGGGTAGCTGAGGACTACCCGCGCTCCACCAGGGAGGGGTCGAGATGCCTCAAACCAAACCCAAACCTTTAGGTCCCCAAGGAGGTAAGTTCGGACAGCGAGGTGGATGGTCTGCTCTTTCGCTACGATGGGGGTCGGGGTAATCTTTTAGGCCGCTGAGGGGGCTGGTCCCGCTCTCCCGAGTGAGGAGGTTGGGCCTCCTGCTCACTTATTGTCCTTCAAAGGGAGGTAGGTTGTTTGGGCAATTTGGGACTGGACCCGCTCCAGCCCGTTGACATCATAAGGAAATGTAAGATTTGGGTCAAGTTGGCGCTCGACCCATACTCCATCGCGGGAATGGTAGAGCAACATTTGGTGTACTCATCCTTTTAGTCCCGCAGAAGGTACGTTGTTTGGGAAATTTGTCATTGGACCCACTCTCGCCTGTTGATGCTCAGGAGAAAGGTAAGACTTCATCTTCAGGTAGCTGAGGACTTGCCCGCACTCCGCTGCAGGAGGGATAAAGCAGCCTTTAGCATACTCATCCCTTTGGTACCCCGCGGGAGAGGTAAGTTTGGACAGCGAGGTGCATGGTTCGCTCCTTCACCGCGATGGGGGTCGGGGTAAGTTTTAGGGCAGCCGCCGGGGAGTGGGGGTGCTATGTGTATATATTGCTAGAAGAAAAGAAAACTTCAATAATGTAGAGAACCTTAAACTACAATAACTCTCGTTGCACTTGGAGTGTTGCTCCTGATATGGTATTTATTCGGTCTGGAGGAGCTATTTCGGTAGCCAAGTGCAGCATATTGTTATTGTCTTGGTCAGTATAGAGTGCTATGACACCCTTGATAGAGCCTAACTCATATATTAGATTGAATACACTCTCTTGCCTATATTTAATAGCGAGGTGAAATGTACTTCGGTTTTTCGCATCTACTCTCCATATGAGATCGGGATAAGAGCGTATAAGTACAATAAGAATTCAACATTCCCTGATCTTGCAGCATAAAAAAGGAAAGAGGAATGGCCGCGAACCAGCTTTATGAAGACAATTTGGGCCCGTAATCTTTTCAAAAAAGAAAAAATTTCCTCGTTAGTCTCAAATGTGCTCTTCATACGCATAAGCCTAAAAATATTTAAAAAGCATACTCGAGCTGGCCCGGGTGTTTCATTTATAGTTGAGCTGCCATGGACTCCAAGTGGAAATTAAGAATTAGTGTGGGTGATAGTGGACTGGCTAACCAAAAGTGCCATTTCCTTCCAGTTAACAACACGGACACCCTATGGAAGTTGACCCGATTACTTGTGGATGGGCACATTACTTGACAAATGAAACTTCTTACTAAATGGTACCGATTGACCACAACCACACTAACTTTGGATTTGGAAATGCAAAGTACAATTTATAATCAGTATATATAACAAAAAGGATATTACTAAATCTAGTCAATTATGAAGTTCAAATTGAATTCTTGATAGAAATAATTCTATTTTCGTCCATCCTAGTGCAAAATCACTTGACTACATTTAACAATCCCCCTTCCTTTTCTTTTGTCTTGCATTTTGGATTTTCTACCAGTCAATTGCCTAGTCGAATTCTTCTAGAAAAGTCTACGTTCATGTGGTAGGAAAAGAAACCTAGACCCATACTGTTGGAATATACAAGAGCAAATTGAAGCATTGGAATTAAAGTCACGGGAAGCCAAACTCAGAAAAGATGAAGAAATTGTTAAAGTTAAGAGATGACAGTTAAGTTAGTTACAGTTAGTTAAAGTTAGTTGAAATCAGATGGCTTACATTGCCAATTACTGTCTATAAATAGCAATGATGTACAGCACCATAAATCAAGAAAATATCAATGCAATATAATGAGAAATCACATTGATTGTCTCTAAAATTCTTTCTCAAGACTCTAGTTCTCGAGTTCTCTGTTTTTGTTTTTACATATTTTACACATACGTTGAGCGGAATATATCAGCCCAAAGTCTAAAATGTAAAATAAAAAACAAAGTTACTGGGATACCAGCCAAACTTATTATAACAATCGGAATACTTGCGATTTCACTGTCATATACCAGAAAGCAGGTTGCACTGAACGTTACCACCATGCCTGCTATAGAGATGAAAAGTGCTGTAAATCCAAAGAACAACCTTGCAGGTAATGACCGAAGGAAATCCTCTTTTGCATAACGTGACGTGAGAATTGACAAGAATATCAATATCGCAGTCGAGGAAGAGAGCAATGTAATTGCATCTGAGATGAAGAATGCCATAAACCACTTATTTCTCAAGAAAATAGGAGTGCCTAGGTCTTGATTGTTGCCACCCGGTACAGTGAAGGCTGCAGTGAAAACTACAGTGGCAATCAATGTCGCCACAAGCATGCTATAGTTTGCTGTGTCCTTCATCCATTTTTCACCTTCTTTTTGTAAATTTTCATGTGTCTGTGTAAATAATTCCCAGGGAGTATCTGCAGGTTTCTTGTTTTCATCTAAATTCATCATCTCCGTGTATGAATGCTGAACAATCTTTTCTATCTCCTGTAATGATCGTAGTTGGTAAGTGAAAGTGCGATGGATATATATATATATATATATATATATATGTCTGTATGTAAACATGTGTGTATGTGTATATATTGCTAGAAGAAAAGAAAACTTCAATATTAATGTAGACAACCTTAAACCACAATAACTCTCGTTGCACTTGGAGTGCTGCTCCTGATATGGTATTTAGTCGGTCTGGAGGAGCTATTTCAGCAGCCAAGTGCAGCATATTGTTGTTGTCTTGGTCAGTATAAAGTGCCATGATACCCTTGATAGAGCCTAACTCATATATTAGATTGAATACACTCTCTTGCCTATATTTAATAGCGAGGTGAAATATACTTCGGTTTTTCTCATCTACTCTCCATATGAGATCGGGATAAGAGCGTATAAGTACAATAAGAAATTCAACATTCCCTGATCTTGCAGCATCGAAAAGGAAAGAGGAATGGCCGCGAACCAGCTTTATGAAGTCTTTCTCTGGCAATAGTAGAACATTTTTCCAGAGAAGATCAACTAATTGATGTGCTATTGTACCCATCAAAGCTTTGTTATAGACCCCTCTGAACCCTGATCATATGATATATTAGTGAAAATAAAAATCAACTTTTACAACTATGTAATATTGAAACAAGAAAAAAATAGAGTACTTTTAATTCGATTTCTGAAATTTTAAGGTGAGGTAGACTTCGGGTTTGATGGAAATATATTTTAAGGTGAGATGGGTTGAAAGTTGTAACGATAAGATGAGATCAAGAAATTTTTAGTAAATATATCATAAAATCATTAGCATACAGAAATCGATTAACACTTAGCCAGAATATCAAAAGAAAAATCAATTAAAATACGGTATTTGCAATATATAAATATATTTAATTATTTAATTATTTATAGACATGCACACACATATATATTCGCACACGCATGCATGCCAGTACTAAAGAAAGATTGGGTTGGAGGCAAACTGACAGGAGTTTAAGCATCTGTCCCAGACGGATAGCTGACTTTTGCTGCCGATTGCATTAGACTTTTTAGCTAACTCTTGCAATGCTATCTTCCCATATGTATCCTTCATAGTTGATAATTCTGGATAATCTTTCAGAATTATCAATGCTATCTCTGTCCATAAAAGCATGCAGGACAGTTGATTTGATCATAGTCAAAGGTCAGTTAAAAGGAATCCCCATATGGCCGGCCAATAACATTATTGAAATAGATCATGTGGTAATTCTATCTGACAATTGAACAGAATAATCAGTACCGCTAAGAAACTCGATCCTATCATATAATACCCACTAAGTCCTAGTTGAATTACAGAAATTATTAGAATATAAGTTAAATATTTGGAGAGTTCTACTCATGTTAAATCACTATTTATCTTTAAAACTTAAACGGATTAAAAGAGACAAATTAATTATTTAATTTATATTCTAATAGACATCAAAACAAACGTAATGGCGTTATTAGGACATAATATAAATGACTAAATCTAACTCTATTTATTAGGGGTGATACCCCCCATGGTGCGGGGCAGGGGTACCCTCCCCCGCACCCCGCAGGGTACCCCCGCCCCGCACCATGCGGGGGTTGGAGGTTTTCCCCCCGCACCCCGCCTAGGCACCACATTGTGTTTAAAAAAAAAAATTGGTTTAAATAATAAATTAAAATTTATAAATATAAAAAAAACTTAAACTCATTAGAGTTAGATTTTGGATTGATTTGGCCTCTTAGACCAACCTTTATATAGGAGGCCAAGGCAATACAATAGTCATCCTTAAGCAATGTGAGATTTAGTAGTAAGTCTCACATTGCTTAAGGATGACTATTGTATTGCCTTGGCCTCCTATATAAAGGTTGGCCTAGGAGGCCAAAGCAATCTAATAACTTGAATATAATTTTAAGTCTTTAATAAATTGTATATATCTATATACAATATATTTATTTATATATATAAATAAATAAAAATTATATGTGGAGAGGGGGCGGGGGGTGGGGCCCCGCTGGGGTCATCTCGCCCCCCGCCCCCGCTAGGCCCTCGCTATGCGGGGCGGGGTAGCCCGCCCGCCCATACGGAGGCGGGGCGGGGCAGCGGGGGCGAGCCCACCCCTACTATTCATATGCTTAAATGTTTAGGAATAGTGTTAATTTCACGTGGTATCAAAACAGAGGTCTTAAATTCAAACTCTGACTCTATACTCTATTCCATTTAATTAAATATTCAACATATAAGTGGGCTACTCATTGAAGAAGATTGTAGCCCACACACGAGGGACTGCTTGGAAAAAATATAAATTTTCTTTGAGACTAAAAATAAGCGAGATGAAGGATGTGTGTACCATACAAATCACTCGAAATACAAGCAACCAGGATATCAATGCGTTCAAGAGGAGTCAAACGTTCAAAAGCAGTGACAGAGTATAGATAACCATGTTTCTACGTCCTTGCAAAACTGCCATGTAAAGCGGTGTCATTCTTTTCCTGCCACGGATCATTGGCAATTCTATGTTCTTCTTTACCATCTCCTCAGCAATTGACACGATTCCTGATGCAGCAGCGAAGCAAATTGTAACACCCCGTATTTTAGTGTATTTTAATGAATGAATTATTTTTATTGATTCAGAATTTATTCTCTTGTTTTAAAATTATTGGATTTTAATTAGACTATTTTTATAATTTTTAGTTTACAAAAATTATTTTTTGAAGTGCTTTCTTTAAATTAATTATTGTTATGTGTTTAAATTTCTTCTCGAATTAAATTAACTTATTGTTGGATTTAATTATTTATTTTCAATTTAATCACTGTGTTTGAATTATTTTATTTCACTTGCAGTTTTAAAATCGTTTCTGTTGGATCATTTTTTTATGACCCAAGATGTGAGGATTGGACCTCATTTCTTTTCCCTCTATTTTTCTTTTCCTTTTCTTTTTCTTTTCTTTTTTTTCTTTTCTTTTCTTTTCCTCCTCCTGGTCTTCTTCCCCGCGCGCGAGTTCTCTCTCTCTCTCTCTCTCTCTCTCTCTCTCTCTCTCTCTCGCCGTGCAGCCGTTCCTCACCCAGCCCACCGCCGTCGCGCCACCGTGCGCGACACCGCCCACCCCACTCAACTCCCCTGCCGCCGACGACCACCTCCCTCCAGTTTCAGCTCCTCCGGCGCCACCGTTAGCCTCCACGCGCCACACGAAGCCGTGGCCTTCTCCTCACTCCAGCGCCGCCGTCGCACCACCATTGGCCGCCATTTCTTCACCACTTCATCCTCGACCTCCAAGCAACCCATTGAACCCAACCCCACCTCCGATCCATCACCGGTGAAGCACATCCAACTCCATTTCCGTTTTGGGTATTTTTGATCTTAAACCACCCTTTGCGCCGCCACCCACGGCCAACCATCACCACCACTAGCTTCACCGACATCCCTAGGCCCTACCCTATCAATCTCGGGTCTTCGTTTGCACCCGTTGAAAAGTGGGTATCTGTGACCCACGGCCACAGTGTATTTTGCACTGTTCTGCAACTATTTTTCCACTTCTTGCGCCTCTGTGATCCTCCATAAATTATTATATAGCAATGTAAGTATTTTTCAAAGAATTCTCGTGAATTTAATGTATTTTTGTACTAGCACATTACACTGTATTTAATTGCTGATTGGTTTTGCCGGACTGAGTCCGAGGAGTAACGGGGTTGATTGGTTTGGGTGCTGGAGTTGTTAGTATGATTGGTTTAGACTATGAGATTTGTTGGCTGTTCGGGTTTAAATATTGGTGTTTTGTGTATGACGTGGGTTGTGGTGGATATTGGTGATTTTATGAAGTAATGATATATTTTGGGATTATGAAGGTTTTAAGTTTTGAGAAATTTAAAATAGGTTATTTAAGAATTTTAGGCTTAAATATCGACATATGTGATCTATTGGAAACTTACAGAAATTACGTGATTATTTTTATAGGTGACGATTTATAGTCGACTCGACATTTTTGAGGAAATTTTTGGAAAAGTTAAGTCGTCCAGGTAAGCGGGGTTCCTATGCTGGATTTGCATAAAAAGAAATGAACTGAGGTTGGTTTGTAAAAATGTGCATGTTGTTTTAAAAAGAAAAAGAAAAAGTGAAAAACAACCTCAGTATATGTTTTGCTTTCCCTCATGAGATACGTATGAAAGAGAAAAGAAATGTTTGACATGAAATGTGTAGCATGAGCAATATTTGACATGTTTCTGAAATATACAAAAGAGCGAATATGATATCATTGAAATTTTATGCATGTGATATGAAATGATATGGATCTGTTTTTGATCAAATAGAAATGATATGAATATGTTTCGCACGTGTTTTGATATGATATGGATATGATAAAACTTTGGCATACTTATCTGTTCTGAATATGGTTCTGATATGATAATACTGTTCACGTGATATGGTTGGTACCACCATGATATGATATGAGTGCAACCACTTTGGAAACAAAGTGGTCTTTTTACGTGTTCTTTCCTGTGTGCACACTCGGGGCTCCAAGATTGAAAAATGGGAAGTTCACCACATGATACTGCCTGGTTTGGCCACCGGGGATAGCACAACCCTACCACGGGGGTTAAACATGGTATATGATATGATATGATAAGATGAATATGTTCAGTTATGTTATGCCAAAGTGTTTTTGAATATGAAATGGATCCTCAAATATGAATTGTTGATTTGAGTATGAAATGTTTGAAAAGTCGCTCTGATTTTCTGATAACACGTTTTCTGAGATCTGCATATAAAAATAAAATGTTTTGTTTTTGCATATTGAACTTTCTGAAAAGGGCTCATGTTTACATGCTAGTATATGTTCCCTGCTTACTGAGTTGTTGATAACTCACCCCTTATCTCTACAATATTTTCCAGATGATTTGAATGTTTCAGTTGAGGATCAAGGATATGGAGCATGGGTGAGAAGAGTTAAGAATGATGGTTTAAGTATAGAAGGTTTATATGGGTATTGAGGATTTTCATTCAGTAAGTTTGTTGTGCTCCAATGATGTAAATATATGAGTATTTTGTGCGATTGGGAAAGATTAGAATATGTACTATGTGGAAGGAAAATGATTTTTAAGTGACATGAGTTAACTCTCCGGACTCTCGGGTACGGGGCGTTACACAAATGGCGGTATTTTCATGTAAGTTTTTCAGTGCTAATTCGTTCGGATTCATCCGTTTTACCAGTTCTTTTACAAAACCTGTGTGCTCTGTTGCAGCTGCGATGTGAAGAAATTTATCCTTACGTCTTGTTATGGAATATGTAACGGCATCTGGATATTTATCAAGTACATCCTTAGCAGCTGGCCAATCACCTTTTAGGGTGGCTTTATAGAGACGGACGGAAGTGTCAAGAAAATGAAATCTTCTTGTCCCTGGAAAATATTTTTGGACTGGCATAAGTAATCGCAGTACTTTGTTGGTAAATGATGCCTTTTAGTTTCTAAGTGAGAAGCTGGAATGTGACGCCCCGACTCCCACCAACAAAAGAACAGGAATCGTGACGTCAGGATGATGACCACACGGTCACACATCCCAACGAAGTGCCAGTGTGTGTACATGCAACGGTGTACAATTAAAAATAACGCAACGGATAGTCAACTAAGTACCAGAATTTAAAATACAATTTAAATATCTGAAGAGGTTTAAAAGCAGTTATACAGTCATCCCAAATAAATTACAAGGGCAATATATAAATTGATAAAATAAGAAACTTGATAAACAGGAGCAATCCCAGATCACTCCACCAACGGAGCCAAGCTAAGGCTCGTCATCCTCATCTGCATCAAAATCTGCGATACCATAAAATGGTACCACAGGTAAGTATAAACCAAACAACTCTCGAGATAAAAACATATTAATGCAACCAACATGCATTCATATGACAAAATACACTTAGCCATAAAATACCATTTTTCCAGAAAATGAATCACACAAAACAAACCCTTTATCGGACACTGTAGGCGGGAATCGCAGGCGGGACTCTACCACCGTCCCTGCTTACCACCATCCCTACCGCATGCACTGTAGCCGGGAATCACATGCGGGACACAACCACCATCCCTGCTTACCACCATCCCTATCGCGTGCACCGTAGGCGGGAATCACAGGCGGGACTCTACCACCATCCCTGCTTACCACCATCCCTACAGTTCCTTTCCACACAATGAATACTTAACACACACCACGAATACTTAACAGAGCACTGTAGGCGGGAATCACAGGCGGGACTATACCACCATCCCTACCGCGTGCACCGTAGGCGGGAATCACAGGCGGGACACAACCACCATCCCTGCTTACCACCATCCCTACAGTCTGTAGGCGGGAATCGCAGGCGGGACTCTACCACCATCCCTGCTTACCACCATCCCTACAGTCTCATTTCCTTTTCTCAAACCAGTCAAACCAATCGTTTCAAACACACCCAAAAATCATTTCTCACATGAAAACCCAGTTTTCAAATAAACACATGAACATGTATGCAATCATGCGAAAAACTAGTTTTCAGTTACAAACATGAACATGCGTACAAATGCAGTGAACAAGACACGACACCAATATCCAACAACCAACAAATGTCAACACAACCAGTTCACAGTTAAAAAGAGTTAGTGCAAAAATACATTTAAATCACAAAAGTTCTTTGAGAAAATACTTACAGTGCAATATAATAATTTCCGAAGGATCACGAAGTTGCAAGTGGTAATGTCTGAGCAACACCACAGTGTAAAATACACTGTGGCCGTGGGTTAGAGATGCCCACTTTTCAACGAAGACAAACGAAGACCCAAAAATGGTAGGGTAGGGCCTAGAGAGGTCGGTGGAGCCGATGGTGGTGGTGGTTTGCCGTGGGTGGCGGCACAAGGGGCGATTTTAAGGCCCAAAAGTCGAAATCAGAAATGGACTTGGTGGGGCTTCACCGGTGACAGATCGGAGCTGGGGTTGGGTCCATTGGGTTGCCAAGAGGTCGGGGATGATGTGGTAGGAAGATGGTGGCCGGAGGTGGAGCTCAAAGTGCGCCGCGGCTTTGGAGGGTGCGTGCGGGCTACCGGCGGCGAGATAGGGGCTGGGATTTGGGGGGTTAGGTCGCCGGAGGGAAGGGGTGCTAGTCGGCCGGGCGGTGTCGCGCACGGCGGCTGGGCTGGGAGAGGCGACGGACGCACGGGAGAGAGAGGGAGGGGGACGTCCGCGCGGAAAGAGAGAAGGAGAGGAGAGAAAAGAAAGAGAAAAAGAAGAGAAAAAGAAAAGAAAAGAAAAGGGAAAAAGAAAAATGGAGAGAAAGAAATGAGGTCCAGTCCTCACATCTTGGGTCACAAAAATGATCCAACGGCAACGATTTTAAAACCACAAGTTAAATAAAATAATTTAAACGTAATGGTAAAGTCAATTTGAAATAATTAAATTCCACAGTAATTAATTTAAATATGAAAAGAAATTTAAATGCATAACAATAAATAAATATTAAGAAAGCACATAAAAAATAATTTTCACCAAATTAAAATCATAGAAATAAACTCACTAAAAATCCAACTAATTTTAAAATAAGAGGATAAATTTTGAATAAATAAAAATAATCCTTCAGTAAAAATACACTAAAATACGGGGTGTTACATCCTCCCCCCTTAAATAAAATTTCGTCTTCGAAATTTGTAGGGTCATACATCACGCTAAAACAGGATACATGATACAACCAAAACACGCTTGAGACAACATACCATCACCAACACCCAAAAGCGTAAGTAATGCTCTCTCAAGTGTACTCCCATAGGCAATTCCATCATACTCACATTAGATTTTCAATGGCATCTCACGTCCGTATTCCTAGGGTGGCTATGTTATCCAAAATCTCCCTTCCCCAAGAACCTTAATACAACATCCAACAAATTTCAATGATTAATAACTCCATACAATAATCAATGCTAACCTCAATCAACTCCTATGCTACAACTTCTAAACCTCCACAGAATTCTACATTTGGTAACCTAATGGCCACTCCCAAAGTTAACCATCAATAACAAATTTGCACAACCAAAAGATTAATCTCCAATTACAATAATCTTCTCAAAATTTCAAGTCACCACTAATTCATCGAAATCAACACAATCTGAACTCCTGACTACAACAAAAAAATATCACGCTTCTACTGCGCACTCTGATATTTGCCACATGCATAAAGTTCATGTCCTCATAAACTAACACCATCGAGTACAAGGTGGCTCCATTCCTACTAACCAAAACACTTATCAAAATAACTATTGTCAACCATGATTCCATTGAATAACCTGCTTCGACTGCACACTCCAAGCAACTCACTAGAAAAACTCCGAATCAAAATCTCTTGAATTTAATACTATTGTATTTATTCATCTTCTACACCTACCCAAGACACTTCTTCCAAGCCAAAAATGAGACAAGAACCCATGTACTAAACGAAATGCATACACACTCACCACTACTACGCATTGATCTCATTCACCCTTAGTCAAAACCAAAAAGCCTCCAAACATGCAAGTGATCCATCGTTACCATTTCCATTATTTGAACCGATATTCTCGAACCCAACAAGAATCATTTCCTAAATTCGTACTATCTATTATCCTTAAAATTGATATGGATTGAAACCTTAACCTATCACTGTAACCTCGAGCTAGAAACAATTATTACCTTCCATCTCCAAAGAAGTTCTCTCCTAAAAATTCTCATATCAGTAACTCAACTCAGATAAATCCTATTTAATTCAGCCCTTCAACTCTACAATTCTAAAACCTTAAACCAGATAAGAATCGTTTCCCGAAATCTTGAAGATCAATGACCTTACTTCTAAAACATTCACTTTATAAAACTTTTAAATTCTAAAACCCCAAATGTTACCAAATTGCTTAACAAGGTCGACAAGATCGAAAACTTCTAATCTAAGTAATCACTCAATTGCTTGTTGAACCTACCACCGTAAATCCCATAAACTTATTTCCTAAAAAAAAAAAATTATAAGACCTCAAACCTTAAATAAACTTCTCATAAATCTAACCTTGAAGCTTGTTGAACTTACAACCTCCTATTCTAAAACCTCATGTCCTATTTCCACAAAACCTAAAATCTCAAATATCCTATTCCCCAAAGAGATCACCCAGACCATGCCGTTCCCTTCAAGCCAATCACCAAGAGTTCAGGCCTACTATACTAAATGTTCAAGCCTAATAATAACATTCTCGATCGTATCATCTTCCTGTCATAGCGTAACCATTAACCCACTTTCAATTCAAGCAAATTAAAATACAACTGTAGCAAAATAAATTAAAATACGACAATACAACATAAAATAAAATAGAATAAAACTAACAATAGAATGTCATAAGACAAATGAATAAAACAAATGAAGTAGTACACAATAAAATGATTAAAACAATAAAATAATCCGCTATAAAATAAAACAAATAAAATAAAATAACATACAATAAAATAAATAAGCAACAAAATTATTATACAATAAAATAAATAAAGCCAATAAAACAATACTCTAAATTAAACAATTTCAACACGATCCCAAGCAACATAATAAAAATATAATAACATGAAATAACATAAATACGTTCATTTAACACAAAATAAAATAATCATAAACTCATAATATACAATAAATAATTAAAACAAATAAAATATCATACCATAAAATAAAACAATAAAATAAATAAATAAACAAGTAGTATAAATAACTAAATAAAACCAATATAAACCACATATTTTAAATTAAATAATTTCAAATCACAACTTTTAAAACTTTCTGGTACTGCACCTATGGGACATGTGGTTTTCCCAGAGCCGAACTGCTCTGATACCACCTGTGACGCCCCGACTCCCACGTACAAAAGAACAGGAATCGTGACGTCAGGATGATGACCACACGGTCACACATCCCAACGAAGTGCCAGTGTGTGTACATGCAAAGGTGTACAATTAAAAATAACGCAGCGGATAGTCAACTAAGTACCAGAATTTAAAATATAATTTAAATATCCGAAGAGGTTTAAAAGCAGTTATACAGTCATCCCAAATAAATTACAAGGGCAATATATAAATTGATAAAATAAGAAACTTGATAAATAGGAGCAATCCTAGATCACTCCACCAACGGAGCCAAGCTAAGGCTCGTCATCCTCATCTGCATCAAAATCTGCGATACCATAAAATGGTACCACAGGTAAGTATAAACCAAACAACTCTTGGGATAAAAACATATTAATGCAACCAACATGCATTCATATGAAAAAATACACTTAGCCATAAAATACCATTTTTCCATAAAATGAATCACACAAAACAAACCCTTTATCGGACACTGTAGGCGGGAATCGCAGGCGGGACTCTACCACCGTCCCTGCTTACCACCATCCCTACCGCATGCACCGTAGGCGGGAATCACAGACGGGACACAACCACCATCTCTGCTTACCACCATCCCTATCGCGTGCACCGTAGGCGGGAATCACAGGCGGGACTCTACCACCATCCCTACAGTTCCTTTCCACACAATGAATACTTAACACACACCACGAATACTTAACAGAGCACTGTAGGCAGGAATCACAGGCGGGACTATACCACCATCCCTGCTTACCACCATCCCTACCGCGTGCACCGTAGGCGAGAATCACAGGCGGGACACAACCACCATCCTTGCTTACCACCATCCCTACAGTCTGTAGGCGGGAATCGCAGGCGGGACTCTACCACCATCCCTGCTTACCACCATCCCTACAGTCTCATTTCCTTTTCTCAAACCAGTCAAACCAATCGTTTCAAACACACCCAAAAATCATTTCTCACATGAAAACCCAGTTTTCAAATAAACACATGAACATGTATGCAATCATGCGAAAAACCAGTTTTCAGTTACAAACATGAACATGCGTACAAATGCAGTGAACAAGACACGACACCAATATCCAACAACCAACAAATGTCAACACAACCAGTTCACAGTTAAAAAGAGTTAGTGCAAAAATACATTTAAATCACAAAAGTTCTTTGAGAAAATACTTACAGTGCAATATAATAATTTCCGAAGGATCACGAAGTTGCAAGTGGTGATGTCTGAGCAACACCACAGTGTAAAATACATTGTGGCCGTGGGTTAGAGATGCCCACTTTTCAACGAAGACAAACGAAGACCCAAAAATGGTAGGGTAGGGCCTAGAGAGGTCGGTGGAGCCGATGGTGGTGGTGGTTTGCCGTGGGTGGCGGCGCAAGGGGCGGTTTTAAGGCCCAAAAGTCAAAATCGGAAATGGACTTGGTGGGGCTTCACCGGTGACAGATCGGAGCTGGGGTTGGGTTCATTGGGTTGCCAAGAGGTCGGGGATGATGTGGTAGGAAGATGGTGGCCGGAGGTGGAGCGACGGCGGCGCTGGAGCTCAAAGTGCACCGCGGCTTTGGAGGGTGCGTGCGGGCTACCGGCGGCGAGATAGGGGCTGGGATTTGGGGGGTGAGGTCGCCGGAGGGAAGGGGTGCTAGTCGGCCGGGCGGTGTCGCGCACGGCGGCGCGACGGCGGCTGGGCTGGGAGGGGCGACGGACGCACGGGAGAGAGAGGGAGGGGGACGTCCGCGCGGGAAGAGAGAAGGAGAGGAGAGAAAAGAAAGAGAAAAAGAAGAGAAAAAGAAAAGGGAAAAAGAAAAATGGAGAGAAAGAAATGAGATCCAGTCCTCACATCTTGGGTCACAAAAATGATCCAACGGCAACGATTTTAAAACCACAAGTTAAATAAAATAATTTAAACGTAATGGTAAAGTCAATTTGAAATAATTAAATTTCACAGTAATTAATTTAAATATGAAAAGAAATTTAAATGCATAACAATAAATAAATATTAAGAAAGCACATAAAAAATAATTTTCACCAAATTAAAATCATAGAAATAAACTCACTAAAAATCCAACTAATTTTAAAATAAGAGGATAAATTTTGAATAAATAAAAATAATCCTTCAGTAAAAATACACTAAAATACGGGGTGTTACATGGAAGATTAAAAAATATAGCATCAGGCCACATTATAAGAATGTTCTCTCTCTTTTTCTGTATATTTCTTAACGTACGTAAGAGTTTGGCGCATTTCAAATGCAGTTTTTGCAAGTTGGATGGTGTTTAGCCCGTGGGTCTCAACTGGACACTCCGACTAAGTGACTATTAGCCACAATATTGAACGGTAGAAATTACCACGATTAAAAGTACGTATAAGATTCCTAAGTTCGATTTTCCAAGCATGTTTACCTTGGGAATTGGGAATAACTATTGGGGATAAAAATAGGTAGTCGTCCTCTTGAGAAATAATCTCATATTATCTGTGGATAAGGTATTGGGCATATTTATAAGAAAGAAGTAATCCTTTCTTGTTGAACCGGTTTTATGAGATGAGTTAGGCCCATGAATTTTTTTCATAGTATCAGAGTCTGCCACAGGACGAATAGGGGTCCACACTACTTCGTAACAAGTACCAACGGGAAAAATAATAACGTGCATGTGAGGGAAGGTGTTGAGGAATAAATAATCTCACATTGCCTCTAGACAAGATTTTGAACATGTTTATAAGAAATGAGCAACCATCTTTTATTGAACCGATTTTATGAAATGAGTTAAACCCATAAATTTCTTCCGTCCCTGCTCACAAAATCCACTACATGATGATAACGGTATAAAGCCACTTTTTACATAATGGCCATGAGCACCATTTTTAGGAAATAACCCCCACTCCCAACTATCTAACCGATCCAAGGTTGACACATGGCAAGCATCTATTGTCTCTGAAAGTTCTATAAAAGGCCACTCCGTAGGATGGAAATGGAATTTTGAAAAAATGGAAGAAAATACTCTCGTTCTCTTAAATATCTCTTACATACTCTCGTTCTCTTAAATGAAGGGTCATTGTTGTCGAAGCCCAATTAAATATGATGGTGTCCCAAATGGTTCAAAGCATTGGCACAACTCGGAAGTTCTCCTCATCAGTTCTTAAAGTGCTCAGAAATGTCGATGACTTAACAAGGTTGAACTGGTGCTGAGCTCTGCGATGAGATTTGTAACATTCGGGCTCTAAGCCCAGCTCTCGTTGAAACCTAGCCCGGATCACCTCTGATTGAAACCCAGCCCGGAAGACCTTAGATGAGGCGACGTCGTTTTGGTGAGTTTATTTTTTCCCTTTGTGTTCTTTTTTCCTCTTCTATCTCAATCGGTTTTCCCTCTCTGTTTATTCCCGATTTCTCCCCTCTGATGCTTCCAACAATCCAACTTCTTCCCCCACGTTCTGCAGTTACTTTCGGTTTCTAATGAGAAGATTTTACTTGCCACTTCTGATTTCTTACCCATATACCGGTTCATCCTCACTTTGATTTTCTCCCTCTTACTCATTTTCTGGTTCTTCTTTGCGGGAGTAGTGTCTTTGTTTTCTCTCCGTGTATCTGCGGAAGCTCGTTGCTGCTGATCGGGTTACACTACGGTGAGTCATCCCTCTCTCCTTTCTCCTGTTTCTCTTCGTCACTTCAACCGTTTCGTGACTGTCAGTGGGTTGTTTGTTCCGTTCAGCCGACGTGTGGGTCTCGAAATCTTGGTGCCGTCGTCGAGTCCTCTCTTCGGGAGTGCTATTTTCGGTAATTATCTCTACCACCCACTGATCTCACTCTAAATTTCTTCATTCTATCCCCAGTTTTTGTACACACACAGACCCTCTTTTACTCTATTTTCCTTTGGTTTGTTTTCCATGCACGCCACCACTCTCTCTTGACTTGTCATGCAAACACTCAGACCCTCAATCCTTCCTTGCGCAGGCCACTATCTCTTTCACTAGAGATTTCTGTGAATTTTTGGGCGTAGACTTCAGTGGGTTGTAGTTCGAAGCTTTCGTGACTCTGTTAGGTAAGTCTCTCCCGAAGCCTTCGATAGTATTTGGATATCATATTGTTGGATGGTGAAATGTGGTAAAGTGTTGTTGATATGGTTGTAGCGTTGGTTAGAATTGCACTACTGCAGTAAGCTTTTGACACTATATTACCTATGTAAATTTATGTTGTTTTGGTATTTTATCTGTTCGATTGTGGTTGGTTATGATGGAAGTCTTGAAGTGGAGGAGTATGACTGTTTGGATGGCTTTGTGAGACTGTTTCGAGCTATTAATTGGGACTGTTTTGTGTAAAATTTTGGGTTATTTTTTTATGCTGGTTTGGTTGGGTAAAGTGGTTGTTGGGTGAAAATTACTTGTTGGTGCTAGAGTGAAAATATTAACGACTTGAAGTGGGCTGTCCGGATTTACCTTGTGAAGAATTTTTAGACAAACAGGGGGCTGATTTAAGTTTTATAAATTGAGTTTAGTGGTATACCTGTTTGGATTATTAATCATGTAGTATACATTTATTGTTTTAGGTTGTGATATGGTTAGGGGACAGATCCAAGGCATATTTTGTACACGGAAGTCAGGTAAGCGGGGTTCATATACTAGTTTTGCATAAAAGAAATAAAATGAGGTTGACTTTGAAAATAAGCATGTTTGTTTTTGAAAAGAAATGATTTGAAAACAACCTCAGATGTTTATTCTGCATATGCATAAATTCAATATAAGAGAGTATTTTCTGTTATGACTGGTGTAGACATGAGCTAATTTTGTGCATTTTGTTTCTGAACTATGCAAAAGAGCGAATATGAAAATCTAAAAGTTTTGTTATGAATAAATGAAAATATTTTGATTTTGTTTATTTCGAACATGTGAAGTGATCTAAAGCTATTCAATATTTTGTTTGGATATGATGTGTCATCTGAAAACCTTGGCATGAAGTTCTGATTCTGTATACGATTCTGATCTAATTCCGATGATATATGTTCTATTTTCTGTTAAGGCCCAGCCACGGATATAATGGTGGTTTATAACCCTACCACGGAGGTGAAACATGGTATACGGCCCAGCCACGGGTATAATGGTGGTTTATAAACCTACCACGGGAGTGAAACATGGTATACAGCCCAGTCACAGGTATAATGGTGGTTTATAACCCTACCACGGGGGTTAAACATGGTATTTGTCCTGATGTGATGCTAAGATATGATATGATTATAATGTTTCAGTTTGGATATGCCAATGAATTTGCTTTTGGGGAACAAGTTTGCTTTTCTGGAAATTTCGCTCTACTGTTTTTGTATCAAGTTTGTTTATGCATTTCAAGAGTAAATTTGTTGTTTCTGCATTCTGAAAGTAAATATTTTATTTGCATATTGAACGTTATAAATGCTCATGTTTACATGCTAGTATATATTATCTGCTTGCTGAGTTGTTGATACCTCACCCCTTAATCTTCATAATATTTTCAGATGACATTGACGGTTCAGCTGAGGATCAGTACTAGAGTTTGTGGACAAGATTAGCTGTGAATAGTGATTGGGTATCTCGCAGTATTAGTGTTGTTGTTGGATGTTATTCATTTTTTGAGTTGATTTCAATGGATTTAGTTGGTTTATGGAGACTTATGTCAATTTTATTTATTCTAGTTGTTATTTGAGACATGGAGAAAAGTTGATATTTTATTTGGGTTATTGGATTGAGGATTTGATATGTGAGTATGTATAGTTTATTAATTTGTAGTATTTATGTTTGATTTGAAATTTTTGAAGTATTTATTTTTGGATTTGGAAATACATTAGTATATTGGAGTTGTTTATCAGGTGATATGAGTTAACTCTCTGGACCCTCGGGGTCGGGGCATTACAAGATTCCTCAGCATGGGTGTTACTCTGTATTGGTCATTTTGTTTGTGTCTAAAAGTTGCTCGGTTATTATATATTAAAAAAAAAAAAAGTTGCTCAGTTGCCCGACCCATGGTTCTTTTGCGGTCCGAGAACACATGATCGATTATGCCGAAGACGTGATCAAGCAACTCAAGTGGGGTGGTTTTCTTGGTTTTGTCCTAGGAGTGTTATTGCCGAGCTGTATGGTCGGCATCTTTCGTACGTAAGACATACTAGGCCGAGGACAAAAAGCATTTGGCTGATTTAAATCTTTCCTTCAAGCCGAGGACATGCAGGCCAAGTCAGATAGCGCGATGGAACCGCCCAAGGGAACTTTAGCTGAAATTAAATATAGATGGAAGTAGTAGGGAAAGATTGAAGAAGGCGGGTGCAGGGGGACTAATCCGGGATTCTGCAGGGAATTTGGTGCTTGCTTTTTCTGTCCCTCTAGAGTATGTTTCCAACAACTATGCTGAATTCATGTCCCTTCTATATGGTGTTAGACATTTGAGGAGATTGGGTTATATGAATGTGGAAATAGAGATGGTATCTATGGTTGTTGTAAATTGGATATCTGTCACAATTTGTCCCATTTGGTATCTAGAAGATTATTGGATTGAGCTCATGGAGTTGCTTCAAGGAATTAATTTCAACATAAGGCATGTCTACAGGCAAGGAAACAGTCCAGCAGACTTCTTGGCAAAGTTGGCTTCTGGTGGTTGTGCTGCTACATGGGAGTCCTTGGCTCTTGTCCCTCCTTTGCTACGAGGTTTGATAAGAATTGATAAACTGTGACTTCCATATATGAGAATTTGATTTAGAATGATTAGAACAATACTCTTATTGGTTCTTGGTTGGTATTAGTTTGAGTGTGTATTGTTTCGACTGTTTTGAGTGAGGATTTTAATACCTGGGTTGGGATTTTATGTCTATTCTAACCCATAGGTGTTTGATTGTAACCACGATTTTTCCTCCTCCATAAGTGAGGACTATCAAGAAAATTGGGGTTCTACCCTCTTTAAAAAAAAAAAAGACATACTAGGCCGGCATGGTTGGGAGTGTAATTACATATACACGTGGAGAGTTAATATATTTTTCCTAGATTCAATAAAATGGGTAGCCCCTAGGAATGTGTCTCCTAACCATTAGTTTCATGCATGTGGCCATGTGTAGGGGTGAACTACCATGGCAAAATACGCTAAGTTATCAGTTTGTAGAGATGAAACTGAACTGGATGTGAGACTCATAACATGTGAAGCTTGGATACAAGATATGTCTTTGCACAGAAGTGGAAGTTTACTCAGGCAAAAAGCTCAGGGAGGTTTTTTCAATAAAATATAATACACAACTCAACTTTTTCAAATTTCAAAATAATAATAATTTAAAATATAATATTCTAACAATATTTTATTCAACTTTATCTCAATTAATCTCTTCTCAATTCATTATCCAGACAGTACCTTAGTTTACCATAATAGTGCACCAGTTATTAAGATGCACATGTAATGAGCTCCGTACCAAGTTTGAGAAAGCCCAATAATATCGAGCTATATAAAATTTCAAGATTAGAGATTACAAATATTCTCGATATGAGCACTATAGTTGCGTGGAAACGATTACCGAGAAGCTTCCCCTAGGTTTTTGAACATACCATAGATCCGAGCAAAGTTAAGGTCTATTTTATAGCAACTTTAGAAAAAGGCCATTACTATATGGCAAATCAAGAAGGTCGCAATCAGCAGCCTCCAAATCATTGAGCAAAGTCTCTTGGAAAGATGCTCACATTTACAGAGCAAATGACGTAGGTCCGAATCATAGCACAAGACCTCTTCGCGATTATTGAAGAAAGAAAATAAGCTTTTGCTAGAGTTCACCGAGCAAGGTCAATTCCTAGCTTGCGATCGAGGAGCAGGAAAAACTATGCCCTTGCTCTAGAACATCGAGCAAGGCCTATCTGTTAGGGACCCCGGTCTTGTTCCTAACACTAAGGACCACGAGCTTGCTTTGGTGAGGATGATGACCGAGTGACCTTGCCAACTTGCTTGGCCTTCAATAAAGGGATGGTGTTTGAGGGATGAAATGATGGAGATGATGATGAACTCGGGTAGGCTAAGTGTTGATTATGAGTGTTTGATACAATGTGGGCGGCTTGAAGGGTGCCCTTGATGTTTGGGCCACTTGGATGGTGATTAGGGTTGGTATGGTGAAGTGTAACTAGGGTTTTGTGAGGTGGCTATGGTGGATTTCGAGATTTGGAAGAGTTGGCTTAGGATTGGAGTTTAGGATGATGCTAGGGTTTGGGAATGAGGTGGAGGAGTGAGGCTAGGGTTTGGTAGCTAAGGATGAGGAATTAGGGTTTTGGATGTTGGATGGCTAGGGTTGCCGAAATGGAGGATTTGGATGTGGTTGGTTGGCTTGGAGAAAATTAAAGAAAGATTCCTAAGTGGTAGGAATCTCTTTAGGTAAGTGTTGGATTTGGTATTGGCTAAAGTGGACGGATTGGGGTTGACTTAGTCTTTGGAAGATTGGCTAGATTTAATTGGTTTAGGAATGGATATAGAAAGTTTGTAAGATGGAGGGAATCTTTGAGGGAAGAGGAGAATTTGAATTTGAACTAAGATGACAAGTCAATAGTTGACTAGAGAGATTGTATGAAGAGTGATTTAAGGAATTGAATGAGATTGTCAATTCCTTAAATTAAGGGATTTGAAATTGGAGGAAGTCAAAACTCCTAAAAGGAAAGAATTACCTTATAGAGTCTTGAGGTGGACCGCTAGGGTTTTATGGGTAGATGACTTATGTGTAGCCGAGTATGGTAAGTGTAAGTATGGAAAGATGGGAGGCAATTAGGATTTCGGCTAGGTCAATATTTGTGATGGATGAAGGGCAATTATGGGAAGTGATCTATTTATGGAAATTAGGGCAAACACTAGGGTACACATACTCTTTTCCTCTCTGCGTTTTATGCCTCCAGATCGTGCGTTTCATCTCTCTGCAGTGCGCACGCCTCAGCCCAGCAGGTCTCGCGTTTTGATCTGCCTGCAGTGCGCACGCAGCTCCTGCGTTTCAAGTCCCTGCAGCTCTGCGTTTCGTTCCAGCCCAGCACCGCATGCGAGCTCGCAGTGAGGCCACGATCGTGCCTCCCCTGCAGTGCGTGAAAACCTCTTTCATTTCTTTTCTTTGTTTTGTTTTCAATCCCTAGCTGCTTTGCATTTCTTTTGTTACTGTCAGGCTAGTCGGGGACTTCCAATAATACCCATATATTTTTAATATCTTTCCCACAATGCCCTGCAACATAAGTAAATTATCAGAGTAAAATTTGAGATATTAATCAGAATTTAACATTGAGTCAAGTATTAAAATTTACTATATAATTAAGTGCTTACTTCATTTTTGGTTAAACAAATCATTCATTTAGCAACTTAATCATGTAATTTTTAACACTTTATCAATGACGGCCGGCCAGTAGGGCATATTAACAATCACAACTCGAGGAACCAGGAAAATCTCATACGCAATCAGAGCCACCAGACAAATTCCAGGTGGAAGAGCCGAGAAGTTGAGGGGCGAGTGCACATGAATAACACCCCGAGTAATCAGAGAAGTCCCACTGGAAATCAGATCAGCCGCCAATCATCCATTGTCATTGATAGTGGCACAATAAAAGCTTTGATCATGGTGTATGTGTTTGGTTTTGCCATTTGGCTTACTAAAAAATCTTGACATAGATGTTGATCATCAAGCACAATAAAATTATGCATCATAAGAGTGTCAAAACCCAAAAATAATATTGATTAATAATGTACCCATCCTAAGATTGCATATATGTAATGAGACCTTGTCCTTGGATTAATCCTAGCTAGCTTCCTCACAACGCCCGGCCCCTTCCCTATTCTTCGGACTTCCAATGAAAATTTATGTCCTCCCATCACGTAAATGGTTATAATATATAGCCTTTGTTCAAACGGCCTCCTCGTGTCTATCTCGAAATGAAATAAAATGCTACGCGTTTAGTTTGGTGATGAGTTTATAATTTGGATCAATGATTATTTTATGTCCCTTTGATCGTTATTTATTTTTAAATTAAGAAAAAAAAACTAATTAAAGGCGTTGATAGATAATTTCACCTTATTATCCAATCTCATTACATAATTTTCATGCCAAGATCGAATTCGAAAAACAACAAAGCAAGAATCTATAGTATAAAACACTTGCAGGGGATTGCATGCATGTAATTGAAAATCTTCTAATTAGATAGTATTACATGATGACTCTCTTGCCCAAGTCCTTCCTGCCTTCTCATGACCAAACATATATATTTCTTGAAAAATATTTTAGAAGAAAATAATGATGGGAAAATATTATATAGCTTTTAAGAAAATTGATGGGTTAATTGGTCTTGATGAGGATTTTTTTCACCTTTTATAGGGTCTTGTTTTCATCGGCAAATTAAAAGAACTACAAGTACTTCATTAATAACAGACTGTTACAAAAACAAACTGAGTGTCAAACTTATAATACAAATCAACAAGAAAAGTTGGAGGGGGGGATATTTTCCACTATGAAAGTCTGGCAAATATTGTGGAATTCTTATTAGGGGGATTTTTCCAAACACGTTGTCGGAATGTGCCCATTGCTCAATGGAATGCGCGTATCAATTTTGAGATCGATGTATTTTGACTACTGCCCAAATTTCAAAATCTCTTAAGAGATACCTTGTATCTCTTGCTATGCCTTCTGTTTCCCAATTGTTAGCTTTCTGAGGGTGGTTGATGCAAGAGATGGCATTTGAGGAGTCACCTTCTATGATGATTTTTTTTATCTACTGTATGTGTGCTTCCTTCACTCCTATGAAGGCAGCCATGGGCTCCCCATGGTTTGGATTAGTGTTGCTTGTGAATTTGGTTACCACAAATCTCATGGATCCATTGTTTGAGCTGCAAACTTCAGTTCTTATGCTGCCTTATTTTCTAACTACTACATCAAATATGATTGAAAAGATATCTTCTAAAAAGGGTGGAATCCATTTGAGAGTGGTTTCAACAATTTTCCATGTCCAAGCTTTACAGTGCTCCATATAGATTTCTAAACTCTTTTTGACAAAATGATCTATTGATGGGATTGTGGCATCATGAGCAATTTGATTTGTAGTGAACCAAAGATTATCAATTGCTAAAACAGCAAAAATTTGAAAATGATGGGATTCACTGACCGAGAGGTTTAACTGGTTTGTGGGATTCAAAATCTAATTTATCCAAACATTAATACCTAGGTGCAGAAAAGATGAGATGTCCAATGGCTAGGGAGACTGTCTCCACAAGATTCTTGTATAAGAACAATTCAGGAAAAGATGATCAATGGTTTCTACTTCTAATTGGCAGATTGGCATAGTTTATGGTCTTCTGTTAAAGAAATATAGTTACTAAGTAAAAACTTAGTGGGCAAGATGTTATTTGAAATTTTCCAGAGAAGTAGTTTTAAACGATCTTGCATTTTTAAGGACCAAAATTTTTTCCAATCAGTGGTAGAATGAGACTCATTTTGTTCATTGGATTGGAGAATAATTGTAGCATAGGTTAATTTAATAGAGAATTTGCTTGATGAATGATGAATCCATTTAAGGATGTCTGGTTGATTATGAAAATGATATTTGAGTGAGATGGATTTTTTGGATTTTAGCTACTGATTCTTGTGTGAACAAAGCTTGGAGGAGAATAGTGTTTCATCTCCTAGGTTCTCTAATGTAAGTTCTGAGACTCTTAACTGAGGATATTTCACTATATTGGGAGACTGAGGTGCAAGAATTGATGAGTTTAGTGTGAGAATCCAAGGATCATACCAGACTTTGATATCAACCCCATTGTTAATCTGGAAGCACACACTAGATGTGAGACCCAAGCCTGTAGCCCGTGAACGAAGCCCACCCTCCTAAACCAAATATGGCGTCGTTTGGTAAGCATCCCTTCCATCAATTTTTCCTTCCCGATTTTTCCTCTCATCAGTTTTTCTTCCTCACACATTTTTCTCTCCCACGAAATCTCACTTTCCCAACTCCCTTCTATTCCGTTGCTTAATCATTTTTCAGTTTCCTCACACACAACAAAAAAAAAAGAAAAAAAAATATGCATCTTCTCTCTCGCTCTTCTACGATTTTAGTGTGGCTGATTTTTGCTGGAATTTTTCAGTTTGGTGACGCCAATCACTTCCTGTGCTGGTAAGTTCAGTCTCTTCCCCTCTCTCTATCGCTCTGTTTCTCCCCCATAAGAACACATCACATTGAATTTTTCCCTCTTCCAAAAATTTCAGAGAATTTGGACGTTGGTGTTAGGATCTCTAAAATTCACTACGTAATTTCTGTAGGCACTTCGAGGGGCCTGGACCTCCAATTTGTAACACAAATTATTGTAAAAAACTGGATAATTGATTATTGAAGCATTGAAAAGTATTTAAAGCAATTACAGGTTGACTTGGTCAAGTGATGACCAACAGATGCAACGGACTCAACTTCAACAACTGACCCATGACTAAATAACTGACCATGAAAATAGAAATGGACGTAAACTAACGCACTAAGCCAACGTGGCCTAGTAAACATAACAGACTCAAACGGACGAACTGCAACAAGTAAAATAGATAATTTAACGGGCCCTCCACTCTGACCTAGCCCACGTGCTTAAGACAAGACCCTAAAGACTAGGGTTTCCTTCCCAGCCGTAACTAAGGGTGGCAATATGTGACACGACCTGTTAACCCAACATAAACACGACACGATAAAAGCAAGTTAGGGATGAGTGTTAATGGATTCGGGTTAAAACGGGTTAACCCGTTAAGACACGATTGCTTAACGGATCACTAACAGGTCAACCCGTTATGACCCGCTAAGAAAATAAAAATTACCCTTATACCCTTATGACCTAAAACTAAAAAAACCCTAACTTTGTCTCTAAGTTCTAAGTTTCTAACCACGCCGCCCCCCCCCCCCTCCCCATTTCACACTTTCACACTTCAGAAACTGAGACTCTGAGTCGCGACCACACCGCCCCCGCCCCCCTCCACTCCTCTAGCTCTCTTCACATTGACGCCACGTCACCGCCCCCTCCAATTCTCTTCACGGTGACGCCAAGTTGCCCACGCAGACTTCAAGCCACGGATTCACACTACCCGCTGCCAGTGCCTTGTCGCCCACGCGGCGCCACCCACTGTAAGTCAAGATTAGCTCGATGATTGCATGAATGTAAGTGGTTAGGTTGTTAATTTCAACATATGAAATCCCACTGGAGGGATTGGGGGGTTTGGGCACCAAGGATTTTAGATGAGGATTTTATTTGGAATTTTGTTTTCTTTTATGGAGATTTATGGCTTGCTCTTGCCTAGATTTTCTAGCTGGGTAATTTATGTCTGGGTTCGTGAATGCATTTTTTTATTTTTTTCCATCTACTGTATGCATAATACATATGGGTCTTTATTTATTTGTTTATTCTTTTTTTGTGATATCTGTGCTTCCCAGGAATTAATCTTTCTTTCGTTGTATTTGCCCTTCTTGAACACTCACATTAACTGTGGTGAATCCATTATTAATGATTGACTCAAAAGATCATGTTAAAGTACGATAAATAGTGAGTTATTTCTCTGGCCAGTCTGCTGTCAAAATTTTCCTTGGCCCTAATTACCTTGTTTGAACTTATCATATGCTTGACTCATCAGAATCTAAGGGATGGCATATTTGTCAGGATCCTCAAGTGGAATTTGGAAATGTACCTTTGTTTGTTTAATGCCCAGCTCTTTCTTCCCTCATGGACATGCCTAAAACTATTCCTTTCCTATTAAACATTTGCTAGCTGTCATTTTTTTTTATCTCCAACTAGGTGAAGGTTTGTGTTGAAATCATTTGTCCTACTTGCTGTTTGAATTGCAAGGTCTTGTTAATGAAGAGACTCAGGCATCCCAATGTTGTGCTCTTCATGGGAGCGGTAACCCGTCCCCCAAATCTTTCAATCCCTTTTTGGAGTTACTGCTTTGCAAGTCTCAGTTCTTAAAAAATTATTGATATTTTAACTGTTGATTTAAAAATCTCAATAAACTGTTGATTTAAAAATCGTTTATCTCAACTATCTTAAAAAATTATTGATATTTTAACTTTTTTAAAATTATAATGAATCTCCTGCTATCCTGGTGTTGGCCATTAGAAATATTAGTTTACTTGCATCATTTTACTTGCATTAATTGAAGTTTTTCTTTCATTTCATAAATATTATACTGCTTACATTTGTTCATGTTGTTTGTTGTCAAATGAGTTTGACAGCAAGTGAAAATGAAGATTTGATTTATTTGGACTCGTTTGACTCAGAAAGTTTTCAAAATGAGGAATTCAAAGCAAAACGGAGGAAACGGTCAAACGTGTGGGCTTTTTGTGAAATAGTTCCTGATTCTGAGATCAATGATGGCAAGCCACGAGCCAAGTGCAAGATGTGTGGAATTACTTACATGGCAAGCTAATATTGTTTTTATTTTATTGAATAAATGACTGTAATTTTTCAATAATATAAAACTTTACTTATGTATTTTTTTTAATGGAAACACAAGAAAAAGTTAAATTGGACGAGTTAACCGAAAACGCAATAGTGTGGAATTACAACAAGGGCAAGGACTTGGAGGATGCTTCACCTCATTCTTCAAGCTCTAAATTTGTTTAGATTTGTGTTTTTATTATATTTGGGATTGTAACATTAATATATTTACTATGTGTGTTTTGTTTATTATATTTATGATGTAATTTTAAAATATTATTACAATGTGTGTGGATTATATTTGTTTGGATTGTAATTTTAGACTTGTAGTTAATTTTTTTTATAGATATTATTTATATTTAAATATTTATAATTAGGTCAAACGGGTCGTGTCGTGTCGTATCGTATATGTTCAACCCATTAACGTAAGCGGGTTGGAACGGGTCGTGTTGTATCGTATCGTGTCAATTTAGTTTTTATTCATTAACGTGTCATAACGGGTCATGTCGTGTCAACCCGTTATCTTACCGTGTCGTGTTCGTGTTTGGAATTTTGACATGAAATCCTTAACGGGTCGTGTTCGTGTTGACCCATTAAGTGTAATGTACACACCCTAACACGACACGAACACGACCCGTTAACACGATTTGACACTCCTAGCCATAACATATCCCTTCTCTTCAGCAAGCCTTGTCCAGGTTGGGAAAGCGTCGTTTGAGCTCATCGTGGTCCACCCATGTAGCATCTTCTTTGGCCATCCCCTTCCATTGTACCAACATCTCCACACCTGCCTTCCTTCCTTTCTTGAGCAACCTTCGATCTAAAATCAGTTCGGGCTCAGGCTCTAAGGTTCCTTCCATTGTTACTCTTGGTAGCTCGATAAGTGGTTCTATGTGTTCTCCAACCCTTTTCATTAGGCAAGAAACGTGAAAAATAGGGTAGATCTGTGAGTTTCATGGTAGATCTAACTTGTATGCAACTTTCCCTATTTTTTGAACCACCGTGTATGGCCCATAATATCGTGGTGATAACTTGAGGTTCCTTCGCAGCACCACGGACAATTGTCGGTAAGGTCGTAACCTTAAATACACTCTGTCTCCTACTTGAAACTCCCTTTCACTTCTTTTTCGAACTACATATAACTTCATCTTGGCTTGTGCTTCCTTTAAATTTTCTTGGACTAGTTTGTTGATAAGCTCTCTGTTTCTGAGTTCCTCATCCACGGCTTAAACCCTTGTGGACCCTACTTCATACGGCAACATTCTTGGGGGTGGCTGCCCGTAGACTGCTTTGTATAGTGAAACCTTAGTTGAGGTATGCTCTGATGTATTGTAAGCATACTCAACCAGAGTTAACCACAGTGACCAATCTCATGGTCTGTCTCCTGAAAAGCACCTCAGATAGCCCTTTAGTATTTTATTCATCACCTCTGTTTGGCTGTCAGTTTGGGGGTGGTAAGCTAAACTTAGTAGAAGTTCAGTGCCACTCAATTTGAAAAGTTCTCTCCAAAATTGGCTTGTAAAGATTGGGTCCCTGTCACTGACAATGGTTAGTGGAAAACCATGCAATTTAAATACATTGTCCAGAAAAAAACGTGCTTCTATCACTGCTGTATATGGATGTGAAAGAGATATGAAGTGAGCATATTTGCTCAATCTGTCTATCACCACCATGATCATTGTCCATCCTCTTGAAGGTGGCAATCCTCTTGAAGGTGGCAACCCTTCAATGAAATCCATGCTTATATCCTGCCAGATCCTGGTGGGTATTGGCAAAGGCTGGAGCAGGCCTGCAGGTTGAATTGTTTCCACCTTGTTTCTTTGGCATGTATCACAAGCTCGTATGAAGGCTCGAACATCCCTCCTCATACCAGGCCAGTAAAATTCTTTCTTTAATCGAGCATATGTTTTATATACTCCTGTGTGGCCCCCTAATGGACTGCAATGGAACTGCTGCTGGATCTCTTACTGGAATGGCACCAAGTTCCCCAAATGTAACCTACCCTTGTAAAAGAGTAAGTCATTGCGGACTTGGTACTGAGTTTGGTCCAAGATTCCCTGATGGTAGTTGCTCAACAGTTCCTGCAACTGGAAATCTTAGTGGTAAGTTTTCTTTAACTCTCCTATCCATTGGGTTTGCATGAGGCTTATGGCTTGTGAGTATGGGTGATTGGTTTGTGTGTTGTGGAGGAAAGGCTGTTTGTGTTCTGTTTGGGAGGATGGATTGGATTCTGGTATGGTATTTTGGTTGGTTGTTGGTTCTGGTTTTTCTGTACAAGGTAGCCTAGATAGGGCATCTGCCACCGTATTGGTTTTCCCACTTTTGTATTCCACCAAAAAACCATAGCCCAGCAACTTGGATACCCATTTCTGTTGGGAACGAGTGCCCACTCTTTGCTCCAAAAGGTATTTCAAGGCCTGTTGATCTGTACGGACCTTGAAATGTTGCCCAACCAAGTAATGTCTCCATTTTCTTATGGCCATCACCAAGGCCAACAGCTCCTTTTCGTAAGTAGATAGCATAAGACTTCGACCCTTTAAACCCCAACTTAGATAAGAAATCGGCCTGCCTTCTTGCATTAACAGAGCTCCCAACCCTTCACCTGAGGCATCACATTCCACCACAAAATTCTTAGTAAAATCAGGTAATTTTAAAACTGGAGGACTAACCATGGCTTCTTTCAATTTGTCAAAGGCTGCTTGTGCCTTGTCAGACCACCCAAAGGAGTTCTTCTTGAGTAGAGCTGTTACGGGTGCTGCTATGGCACCATAACCCTGCACAAACTTCCTGTAATACTCTGTGAGACCCAAAACTCCCCTTAAAGCCTTCAAATTTTGGGTAGTGGCCAACTTTGCATTGTTGTAATCTTGTGGGGGTTGGCTTTAACACCATCTTTAGAGATTAAATGACCAAGATATTCCACCTCACTACACCCAAATACAAACTTTGACTGTTTTGCAAACAACTGAAGAGATCTTAATGTATCCAGTACAATCTGCAAATGTTGTAAATGGTCTTCCAATGACTTGCTATAAACTAAGATGTCATAAAAAAAAAAAACCAAAACAAACTTTCTTAAATAGGGTCGGAATATCTCATTCATCAATCCTTGGAATGTGGAAGGGGCATTGGTAAGCCCGAATGGCATTACCAAAAACTCATAATGACCTTCATGGGTCCTAAAGGTTGTCTTGGGTATGTCCCCCTTCATGCATTCTAATTTGATGGTAACCAGAACGCAAGTCCAATTTAGAAAAAATTTCAGCCCCACAAAGTTCATCCAGTAGCTCATCAATGTTAGGGATAGGGTACTTATCTTTTACCGTATCTTTATTGAGGGCACGGTAGTCCACACACATTCGCCAACTCCCATCCGCCTTCCTAACCAGCAGCACCGGGGATGAATAGGGACTTTGATTCCTCTTATAATTCCACTTCTTAACATCACCGTCACCGGTCTTTCAATTTCTACTTTTTGGTAATATGGATACCTATTGTAATACTCGGGCTCTAAGCCCAGTCTTTTTGAAGTCAGCCCGGATGCATGAAGCCCAGCCCACGAGCACTTGATGAGAGACGGACGGCGTCGTTTTGGGAAGGATTATTTTCCCTTTTGCTCCTGCACTGTTTTTCTTATCCGCTGGGTTCCTCTGCTCTGCAGTTCCTCGAATCTTTCATTTCCGTGCAACTGCTCCCCACGTCTCCACGGTTTTAATTTCGGTTCCGCACTTGAAGTGTTTCCTTCACCACAATTTCGAACTACTCAGAACCTCTCTTGCGCAGACTTTTGGTTCACCTTGGCTGGCGTTTCTGGTTCCGTGGGTCTCGACATTCTGGTTCTTCGAAGGTGAGCCATAGTCCCCTCTTTCGTTCTCTGTTTTCTTTTTCTGTCTTCACCAACAATTTGTGAGTTATTTTTCTTTGGGCTTTGGCACTTTGCAGCATATTTGTGGGTACCGAAAGTCTGGGTACCGTGGTTGGATTTCTTCCTCTGGGTTCTTGAATCTCTTTTCGGTAACTCCCGCCCATTCACTGAATTTTTTTCTCTTAATCCTATACCTTGTTGTTACACACTCCATAGATCCCCTTTTAATTTTTTTTCCTTCGATTTGTCAATCGCACACACACACGCTGTCTTGGCTTGCCGTGCATACACTCAGACATTAATCCTTCTTTACGCAGACCACTAGCGTTTTCAGTAGAGGATTCTGTGACATTTATTTTGGGTTGATGTTTTATATGTTGGATTGTGGCGGAGTGTGATGGAATTTTGAAGTTGAGGAGTATGTTTTTTGGAAGGCGTTGTGAGACTGTTTTGGGCTATTAATTGAGACTATTTGGTGTAAATTTATGGGTGTTTTGAGCTAGTTGTATTGGATTTTTATGCAAGTCTTGAATTGTTGAATGACTACAATATTGATGCTTGCACTGAAAATTTTTATTCGAAGGTTGGAGGTGAAGCTTGGTTTGGGTTATGTTTTAATCATTGGAGTTGTTGTTGTTGGTTTTGGAAGTGATTACAGTTGGTTCGGCGTTAATAAAAGGTGGTTGTTTTGGGTTTTAAATGTGAATAGTTTGAAGAGAGAGTTGTTCGGGTTTAATTGTTATGATAGTTATTGAGTTGTGAAGGAACTGTTTTGATTTATTACTCAATAAATAGTAACTTACTAGATTGGTTATTAAATGTTGGATATATGTTTTGTTTAGGTGGTGTTACTACTAGAGTTCCGACTCAAGGTGTTGATAATACGAAGAAGTCAGGTAAGCGAGGTTCATATACTAGTTTTGCATAAAAGAAATAAAATGAGGTTGACTTTGAAAATAAACATATTTGTTTTTTGAAAAGCAATGATCTGAAAACAACCTTAGATGTTTATACTGCATATGCATAAATTCAATATAAGAGAAAGTGTTTTCTGTCATGACTGGTGTAGACATGAGCTAGTTTTGTGCACTTTGTTTCTGAACTATGCAAAAAAGCGAATATGAAAATCTAAAGGTTTTGTTATGAACAAATGAAAATATTTTGATTATGTTTATCTCGAGCATGTGAAGTGATCTAAAGCTGTTAAGTATTTTGTTTGGATATGATGTGTCATCTGAAAACCTTGGCATGAAGTTCTGATTCTGTATATGATTATGATCTGATTCCGATGATATCTGTTCTGTTTTCTGTTAAGGCCCAGCCACGAGTATAACGGTAGTTTATAACCCTACCACGGGGGTGAAACATGGTATACGGCCCAGCCACGGGTATAATTGGTGTTTATAACCCTACCACGGGGGGTGAAACATGGCATACGGCCCAGCCACGGGTATAATGGTGGTTTATAACCCTACCACGGGGTGAAACATGGAATATAGCCCAGCCACGGATATAATGTTGGTTTATAACCCTACCCCGGGAGTTAAACATGGTATTTGTCCCGATGTGATGCTAAGAGATGATATGATTATAATGTTTCAGTTTGGAAGTGCCAACGGATTTTCTTTTTGGGAATAATTTTATTTTTCTGGAAATTTCGCTCTAATGTTTTTGTACCAAGTTTTGTTTATGCATTACAAAAGAAAATATGTTGTTTTCTGCATTCTAAAAGAAAATGTTTTGTTCTGCTTATCAAATGTTATAAATGCTCATGTTTACATGCTAGTATATGCTCTCTGCTTGCTGAGTTGTTGATAACTCACCCCATTAATCTTCATAATATTTCAGATGACATTGATGGTTCATCTGAGGATCAGTATTAGAGTTTATCGAGAAGATTGGCAGTGAATTGTTGTTGGGTATCTCGTGGTGTTTGTGCTGATGTTGGAAGTTATTTATATTTTCTTAAATTGGCTTCAATGGATTTAGGCGGTTTATGGAGACTTATGTCAATGTTAGCTTATTTCTAGTTTGTTATTTGACACATGAAGAAGAGTTGATATTTTATTTGGGTTGTTGGATTGAAAATTGGATAAATGAGTTTATATGGTTTATTAATTTGAAGTATTTATGTTTGATTTGAAGTTTTGGAAATATATATTCTTGAATTTGGAAGTACTTTAGCTTTGTTAAAGTTGATTATCAGGTTATATGAGTTAACTCTCTGGACCCTCGGGGACGGGGCGTTACACCTATAAGGCCGAACACATGTTGGTTTTGAGTCCTCCTGCAAAACAATTTTATGGTCATGACTCTGAGGTGAAGGTAGACCATGGGGTTCTGAAAAAACAGCTTCAAAATCCTTCACTATTTTTGACACTGCTGGTATGATGGCTTCTTTTGTTGTCCTCACTTCCCTTCCAATTAAATGCAGCCAAACTCCTTTAACAGCCCCTTTTTTAATTTAGGAATGTGTTCCTCTTCCTCTAAAGATTTTTGAGGTGGTTGCAGCCTCTGCAATTTACATTCATTTCCCCTGAAATTAAAATGCATAGTTAAGTCAGTAAAATTCCACAAGATGGACCCGAGACCTCTTAGCCAATCAACCCCTAACACCACATCACAACCTCTCAAAGTCAATAAATAAATATTAGGTTTAACCCTTAAATTCTGTAGTTGGATAGGAACTGCCCTACAGTATTTAAAGTATTTAAAGCAATTACAGGTTGACTTGGTCAAGTGATGACCAACAGACGCAACGAACTCAACTTCACAACTGACCCATGACTAAATAACTGACCATGAAAATAGAAATGGACGTAAACTGACGCACTAAGACAACGTGGCCCAGTAAACATAACAGACTCAAACGGACGAACTGCAACAAGTAAAATAGATAACTTAATGGGCCCTATACTCTGACCCAACCCACATGCTTAAGACAAGACCCTAAAGACTAGGGTTTCCTTCCCAGCCGTAACAGTTGGACTGCATTGTCTTCTTTGAGTGTTACCACCAACCTCTTGCCGAACTCGGTTGACAATAGTAATTTTTTCTCTCACCTTCCTTTGACTTTCAGACCACTCTCTTCCACTCACTCTCTGTTTCACTCACACATGCACGCCCCCACCACTCTGTTTTTACACTTACAAGGTTTTTTTTTTCACAGATCACTACATCATGGCACAAATTAGACCAGTTTTGTTGGGTGTTTTTCTCACAATCGAGTCTTAGGTAATTTTTTCTTTAAACTTTTCTTTTTAAATTCTCTTTTCTCTTTCGTTTGGTCTTTTAATCGTTCACACATATTGGAAATTTCAGATTTATCACCTCACTTAGTATCACCATCGTGCATGGTGAAAAAATGCATTTTCTTCACGACCCCATTCGAAGTGCTTCAACGTAATCATGAAAGCAAACCTTGGGAATTGTTATGATTTTTGTACTCGTATGACATTCATGGATGAGTTATAGGAAGTGTGGATGGAAGTGTTGGGTGGTGAGAATTGTTGTGGCTGGTTGGGGTTGATGTGACGGTTTTTGAATCCATATTATCTGTTTTTGATTTGTTGTGCAAGTTGCCAGCATCTTATTATGTGGCTGTGGTGAATTATTTATTGGCTATATTGGAATATGTGGAAATTATAGAGTTGTAGTAACGATATGGATAAAATTATGGGGCTGTCCGGGGAAAAATATGGACTATTTTGGGTGTTACTTTTGAATTGGTGCCGACTTTTGGGATGGTTTGTATGAGTGTCTTGTGTAACCAGTTGTGTGGGGTTGATTGTGTAGGCGTGTCATGTGCTATAACATTACTCGGGGTTGGAATAAGTGGTTGTATAGATTATGCTATGACTGATGCTGAGCTATTATAAACTTAGTTATCGTTTGGCTTATCCAGTTTTATTTCTTAAGAGTTGTAAACTTTGGTTAGTTAAGTTTGTATACTAGCTTGGTATAGTTATTAGCGTGTGCATAATTATTATAATATAGGTTATCGTGACGCGGCTAGAGTACAGTCTCAGAATTTAGAGAATACATTGTAAACTTCAGGTAAGCGGGGTTCCTATGCTAAGCTTTACAAGAATTGTTTAGAATGAGGTTGGCTTTTTGAAAACTATGCATATTTTGTTATGAAATGAGAACTTGGGAAAAACAACCTCAGTCGTTTATTAGCATTACTCATAAAATCTGTATGACAATGAGAAAATGTTTCTGACATGCATTGTGTAGACATGAACTATATTTTGTCATGTTGTCTCTGAAATATGAAAAAGAACGATTTTGAAAATCTGAAAAATTGTGCATTGATTTCAAAAGATGTTCTGACTTTTATTTTCAATATGTGAGAATGATGTGAATATGTTTCGATACTCTGTTTTGTTTTGATATGGCATCTGAAAACCTTTGGCATAGTGTACTGATCTTGTATCTGACTCTGTCTCTGCTCTGCTCTGCTTGGGTTGGTACTAACTTCTCTGTCTCTGAGTGCACCCACTTTGGAAATAAAGTAGTTTTATGTGGTCTTTCCTGTGTGCACACTCGAGGCTCCGAGAAGAATAAGGGAAACATTTCATCTTTGTCTCTGCCCGGTTTAGCCACCGGGGATAGCACATCCCTACCATGGGAGTGAAACATGGTCTCTGCTCTGTGAGATGCTCTGTTTTGATGTGATGATTATGCTCAGGTTATGTTATGCCTAAGTACTCTGGATTTTATGTGTCTTAAAACCATCACTCTGTTACGTTTGAAAACATGTTTTGTTCTTCATGATAACTCTGGAAAATATTTTGTTTTGCTTACTGTACTTTTTAAATGCTCATGTTTGCACCCTAGTATATGTCCTCTGCTTACTGAGTTGTTGATAACTCACCCCTTATCTTCATAATATTTACAGATGATGTGGAAGGTCCAACTAAGGACCAGGAATAGGAAATGTGAGCATGGCTAAGCTGAGAAGAGGGTGTCGAATACCCTAGAGTACTACTGTTAAAAGAAGGATTACTTGTGTCTTTTAGATTTAATTATGTATTTGGTTTAGTAGGACTTAAAGATTTTTCAGTTTATTATATTGTGACTACTGGAGATTGTGGACCCCTTGGTTTATTATTTTTATTGCAGTGATAACTTTGTGGAGTTTATAATGTGTTCATTTGGAAAATATGAAATTGTTTACAGTTTATGAAATCTTCAAAGATCTTAGGTGTGTTGGGAGACATGATTATAAGTGACTGGTACAGGGCGTTACAGTTGGTATCAAAGCCAGGTTTGAGGTTCTGCAAACTATAGTAAGTGAGATCTCGGATTACAGATAGACTTTAAGAAATCATTTTCAGATTTGATGTGATAGTGGAGCAGACTATAAGTTAGAATATTGTTAGTATTGGAGGTTTTAGAATTGGTAAACTTTAGGAATGATTTTGTTGTGTAAGATTATACGTGTTTATGAGCTGAATTCATGTTGATTGAGGTTTGTTTTGATTCTGGAGACTTTTTTTATATATAGATTTGATGGTGTTAAAATTTTAGACTTTGGAGATTGATCATTACTAATGTTGCGCGTAATTCTTTTCTCTTTATTATAGGAATCTTTATAACTCTGAAGTATTGTATATATATATATATATATATATGTTTGTTTTACGGGTACCACTACTTATTTATGTTTATATGAACTCTATATTTTTTTTTCTTTTGAAACGATTATTAAATACCCAAGTTTTTCAGGATGCCACCTTGCCGTCAAGAACAAAGTATCTCAGATCTGAACGTAGCCGAGAACAAAAGGGAAGCAAATCCGAGTGCTTCCAAAGTACTACGAGCAGCAGCGCATCAATTAATAGATGATCTCGCGCAAAATCCTTCAGGTCGCCAAAGCAACTATAATAAAGGAGGTTGTACCGTAGAACAATTCAACTAGATGCACCCCTTTCATTTGCTGGGAGAGGCGAACCAACCCTAGCGGATGATTGGGTTCGGGATATTGAAGACATACTGCTGGTCCTAACCTGAACAGTTGAATAGAAGGTGGCGTACGCCACATTCAATCTGATTGGGGAGGCGAATCGATGGTGGATTTTTGAAAGAACTATCAGAGAAGCTGAAGGGACAAAAATAGTCAATTGGCTGCATTTCAAGCAGATTTTTCTTGAGCGCTTCTACCTAAGCTCGGTCCGAGATGACAAGACTATGAACTTAACCACATTGGTGCAAGGGGCTATGACGGTACACCAGTATGTAGCCAGATTTACCGAGTTGTCACATTTTGCTATGTACTTGATCCCTGATGAGAAGAAGAAGGCGCGCAAGTTCGAGCAGGGGCTTAACGAAAAGCTTTATGAACGAGTGGTGGGCTTTCAGATTCGAAACTTCTCAGAGTTGGTGAATAAGGCCATCGTTTTTGAACAAATCCTTCAAAGAAGAACTGCACTGCATGAGCTGAGGAAGAGGACTACTCCTTCTGGGTATCATCCTGTCGTGGATCAGGGACCATGGAAAAAGAGGATCGAAAGTAGTAGCTCGGGTAAGAGGCCAGTTCAAGGTAACCAACTGCCCTACCAGTGTAAGACATACAACCAAGTGCATTCTGGGGAGTGCAGAAAAGGGGCAGGATTATGTTTCCATTGTGGCAAACTAGGACATTACATTAGGGATTGCCCATTGCAAATGGATAGCAACAAGGATAGCAACAAGGCGACCATATTGCCACCTAAAACAAACGTAGTTACAGCATAAGGTAGCAACCAACGTCCTACTGCGCCTGCATGAGTTTTTGCACTGACACCTGGTGAGGCTGAGGATAGGAACGATGTGATCACTGGTATGACTTTTTTGTTTTACTTTAAGATATTAATTTGTTGGTTGTTGTTAAGACTTTGGATACTTTAGTTCATGGATAATGCTAAACATGATCACAAGTACCTTTTCTTTGTTTTCCAATAACGCTACTGTATTATTTGACCCAGGAGCGACACATTCATTTGTTTCCATGGCTTACTCTAGATTTTGAACTTTAGAAACTGAAAAGTTGAAGCACAAGTTAGTGGTTGCAACCCCAACATAAAATTCAGTAGTCTGTGATGAGATTCTACCGAGGTGTCCTTTATCTATTAAGGGAAGACTAATGCCAGCAGATTTAATAATGTTTCACATGATCGAGTTTGATGTGATTTTGGGTATGAGTTGGCTGGCTTCCTATCACGCCAGTATTGATTGTTTTAAAAGAGAAGTGGTTTTTAGAGCCCCAAAAGAAAGTGAATTCAGGTTTGCAGGGTCGAAAGTGAGGTTGCATCCACCCATCATATCTGTCGTTCAGGTTGGGAAACTTACATGATGATTGCCAGGGGTTCTTAGCTTGCGTGGTAGAAGCACCAAAAGAGGAATTGAAGTTAGAGCAAATACCTGTTGTGAGTGACTATCCGGAGGCTTTTCCAGAAGATTTATTTGGACTACCGACGGAGCAAGAGGTAGAGTTTGCTATTGAATTAGTCCTAGGCACGACACCCCTTTCAAAAGCACCTTACCGGATGGCATCGTCTGAATTAGTGGAACTCAAGGAGCAGTTGCAAGATTTGTTGGACAAGGGTTTCATCAGGCCCAGTGTATCACCTTGGAGAGCTCCGGTTCTTTTTGTGAAAAAGAAGGATGGATCGATGAGAATGTGTATTGATTACAGGGAACTTAATCGGGTGACCATAAAGAATAAGTACCCGTTACCCATATAGAAGATTTGTTTGATCAGCTCCAAGGTGCTCAAGTATTTTCTAAGATTAATCTTTGATTCGGGTATCATTAATTGAAGATTAGGGAAGATAACGTGGCTAAGATGGCTTTCAAGACCTATTATGGCCATTTTGAGTTTTTTATCATGCCTTTTGGCCTGACTAACTCCCCAGTTATATTCATGGATTTGATGAACAAGGTGTTCCATGAATTTTTGGATAAGTTTGTAGTTTTTTTTATTGATGATATACTGATATACTCCAAAAGCAAGACTGAGCATGAAGAACATTTGAAGCTGGTACTTGGGACACTTAGAGATAAAAAGTTGTTTGCTAAATTGAAGAAGTGTGAATTTTGGCTAAATCACTTTTATGGGGTATGTAGTTTCAAAAGCTGGCATTTCAGTGGACCCAAGGAAAGTGGAAGCAGTGGTTAATTGGTTGGCAACAAAGAATGTTCATGAGGTTAGAAGTTTCTTGGGATTGGAAGGTTATTACGGTCGATTCATTGATGGTTTCTCCAGGATAGCAGTTCCTCTCACTGCACTCACCAGAAAGAATAATAAGTTTGAATGGACAACAAAGTGTGAAGAAAGCTTCCAGGAGTTAAAACAGAGATTAGTGATAGCTCCGGTGTTAACAGTCTCCACTGTTAGAGGAGGATTTGTAATTTATAGCGATGCATCAAGGCTTGGATTGGGGTGCGTATTGATGCAAATGGGAAGGTTATTGCATACGCCTCATGCTAACTAAAAGTGTATGAGCAGAATTATCCCACACATGATCTGGAACTCGCGACAGTCATTTTTGCACTTAAAATTTGGAGACTATTTGTATGGGGAAAAGTGCAAAATTTTTACGAATCACAAGAGTTTGAAATATTTCTTCACCTAAACGAAATTAAATATGAGGCAGAGGAGATGGCTTGAGTTGATCAAGGATTATGATTGCACCATCAATTATCACCCAAGCAAAGCTAATGTTGTAGCCAATGCCTTAAGTAGGAAGTCAATGGGACCGGCAGTTGCAGCCATTACCACTCAACATAGGTTGTTGATGGACTTAGAAAGAGATGGTATTGAGGTCATCACTAGTGATACAAGTACTTTCATGGCTAGTTTGATAGTTCGACCAACTTCATAGATAGAATCAAAGCTGCTCAGAAAGTGGATTCAGGGTTGGTGAAGCTAGTGGAAGAAGTCGGGAACGGGGACAGATCTGACTTTAGCATTTTTAAGGATGGAGTTTGAGGTTTAGAGGTAGATTGTGCGTGCCAGGTAATGATGAACTGAAAAGGATAATTCTTGAAGAAGCACACCGTTCTTTGTACACAGTTCACCCGGGGAGTACCAAGATGTATCGAGACTTGAGAGAGTCGTTCTGGTGGAATGGTATGAAAAGAGAAATTGCTAAATTTGTGGAGCAGTGCCTGACTTGCCAACAAGTGAAGGCAAAGCATCATAGACCAGCAGGATTGTTACAGCCAATCCAAATTCCAAAGTGAAAGTGGAAGCATATCTCCATGGACTTTGTGACAGGCCTACCAAGGACATTGAGCGGACAAGATGCTATATGGGTGATCGTGGATCGCTTAACGAAGACTGCTCTTTTTGTGCCCATTAAAGTTTCTTATAAACTGGAGAAAGTAGCTGAGCTGTATGTGCTGGAAATAGTGAGGTTGCATGAAGTACCTGTATCCATTGTGTTGGATAGAGACCCTCGTTTCACTTCCAAGATCTAGCGAAGCTTACAAGAGGCAATGGGTACTAAGTTAAGTTTCAGTACTGTTTTTCACCCTCAGACAGATGGGCAGCTAGAAAGGACTATTCAGATCTTAGAAGACATGTTGAGGGCATGTGTGATGGATTTAAGGGAACTTGGATACAACATTTACCATTGGTCGAGTTTGCTTATCATAATAGTTTCCAGGCTAGCATTGGAATGGCACCCTACGAGGTTTTGTTTGGCAGAAGGTGTAAATCTCCATTGTATTGGGATGAAGTAGGTGAAAGGAAACTTTTGGGGCCAAAGATTATTCAGCAGGCCACGAGAAGATAGATATCATTCGGGTTAGAATGAAAGTAGCTCAGAGCCGACAAAAGAGTTATGTTGATAAACGTCGCCGCCAGTTAGAGTTTGAGGTTGGAGATAAAGTATTTTTTAGGATAGCACTGATAAAAGGAGTTATGAGATTCGGAAAGAATGGCAAGTTGAGCCCAAGATATATTGGACCGTTTAAGATTCTTGATCATATTGGACCAGTGGCTTACAGGGTGGCATTACCACCGGCATTCTCAGGAGTGCACAACGTGTTTCATGTGTCTATGTTGAGAAAGTACATCCATGACCCCACCCACATTATAGATCATGAACCACTTCAGATTTAAGAGAATATGACCTACACCGAGGAACCAGTACGGATTTGGGATAGCAAAGCGCAAGTGCTATGGACTCAAACTATCCCTTTGGTTAAAGTGTTTTGGAATAATCATGATATTAACGAAGCGTCTTGGGAATTTGAGGAAGAGATGCGAGTTAAGTACCCCACTTGTTCGACAAGAATTTTGATAGCTTGTAGCAAATTCCGAGAACGAAATTTTTATAAGGGGGGAGGATGTGAGACCCAAGCCCGTAGCCCGTAGCTTGTGAACGAAGCCTAGCCCTCCTGAATCAAATACGGCGTCATTTGGTAAGCATCCATTCCATCAGTTTTTCCTTCCATTTTCCTCTTATCAATTTTTCTTCCTCAAAAATTTTTCTCTCCCACGAAATCTCACTTTCCCAACTCCCTTCTGTTCCATTGCTTAATCATCTTTCAGTTTCCTCACTTTCCCAACTCAGGGTTGGAGTAACTGGATGTTCAAATTATGCTATGGCTTACGTTGGGCTATTATAAACTTAGTTATCATTTGGCTTATCCAGTTTTTTTTCTCAAGGGTTGTAAACTTTGGTTAGTTAAGTTTGTATACTAGCTTGGTATAGTTATTAACGTGTGCATAATTATTATAATAATCATGCTTATCGTGACGCAGCTAGAATATAGTCTCAGAATTTAGAGAATACACTGCAAGAGTCAAGTAAGTGGGGTTCTTATGCTAGGTTTTATACAAATTATTTAGACTGAGGTTGACTTTCTGAAAATTATGCATGTTTTGTTATGAAATGAGAACTTGGGAAAAACAACATCGGTTGTTCATTAGCATTACTCATAAAATCTGTATGAAAAGGAGAAAATGTTTATGACATGCATTGTGTAGACATGAGCTATATTTTGTCATGATGTCTCTGAAATCTGAAAAATAGTGATATTAAAAATCTGAATAATTGTGCATTGAGTTCGAAAGATACTCTGACTTTTGTTTTCAATATGTGAGAATGATCTAAATATGTTTCGATACTCCATTTTTTGATATGGCATCTGAAAACCTTCAGCATAGTGTATTGATCTTGTATATGACTTGTCTTTGCTCTGCTCTACTCTGTTATGCTTTGCTCTGCTCTGTTTGGTTTGGTACCAATTTCTCTATCTTTGAGTGCATCTACTTTGGAAACAAAGTAGTTTTATGTGGTCTTTCCTGTGTGCACACTCGGGACTCCAAGAAGAATAAGGGAAAGATTTCACCTTTGTCTCTCTCCGGTTTGGCCACCGGTGTAACGCCCAGTCCCCGAGGGTCCGGAGAGTTAACTCATATCACCTGATAATCAACTCCAACATTGCTAATACTCTTTCAAAAGTTTCAAATCAAACGTAAACACTTCAAATTTAATTAACTACATATACTCGTATATAAAATCCTCAAAACAGTAACCCAAAAATTGCCAACTTCTCTACATTATGCCACTTAAACTCACATTTCAACAATATAATTATAAAAAATCACCAATACTCATCGAAAGCTTTCTATTCTTAATCAACTATTCTTAGGTCATCTCACCCAATTCTTCATAGTCCTAATCCTCAGTTGAAATATCCAAAAGTCATCTGAAAATATTGGAGATAAGAGGGGGTGAGTTATCAACAACTCAGTAAGCAGAGAACATATACTAGTATGCAAATATTAGCATTTACAGATTTCAGAATGCAGAACAAAACACTTTATTTTCTGAATGCAGAGTCAAAACATGTTATCAAAAATATTAGAGCGAAAGTTCAAAAATATTCTTATTCAAATTCTTTTGGAATAGCATAACTGACCACCATTGTACCAGAGCATCATATCGCATCAGAGGCCATGTTTAACTCCCGTGGTAGGATTGTGCAAACCCCAGTAGCTAACCGAGCAGAAACAAAATGTGAATCTTCCCCTTATTTATTCTCGGAGCCCCGAGTGTGCACACAGGAAAGACCACCAGAAAACCACTTTGTTTCTAAAGTGGGTGCACCAGAAACAGAACAGTTGGTACCAACCCAAACAAAAGCCACTATTAGCACCCGTGGTAGGTCAAATAGGTCACCATCCACAAACCACATCCCGATTCAGAATGTCATGCCAAAAGCTTTTAGAAATTTCATCATATCAGAGTACAGAACATTTTCAGAACATAACAGAGTTTTCAGAAATCATATCATATCAGAATACAGAACATCTTCAGAACAGAACAGAGTTTTCAGAAATCACATCATATCAGAGTACAGAACATCTTCAGAACAGAACAGAGTTTTCAGAAATCACAAAACATAATTTTATGCACAAACTTTCATATTCGCTCTCTTTTGCACAGTTCATAAACAAAATGCAAAATAGCTCATGTCTACACCAGTCATGCCAGAAAATACTTTATTCTTAAACAGAATCTCATGAGTAATGCAGAACAAATAACTGAGGTAGTTCAAATCTCTTTTCATAACAAAACATGCATATTTTCAAAAATCAACGTCAGTCCATTTTATTTTTATGCAAATCTAACATAGGGACCCCGCTTACATGGACGACTTAGCTTTTCAGAATTTTTCTCAAAAATGTCGAGTCAACTATAAATCGTCACCTATAAAAATAACCACGTAATTTTCGTAAGTTTTTAATCAATCACGGATTTCGATATTTAAGCCTAAGTTTCTTAAATAACCTATTTTAATTCCTCAAAACTTAAAACCTTCATAATCCCAAAATATATCATCACTTCCTAAAATCACCAATATCCACCATAACCCACGTCAAATACAAAACACTAATATTTAAACCCGAAATAGCCAACAAATCTCATAGCATAAACCAATCAGACCAACAACTTCATCATCCAATCCAACCGACCCCCTTATTCCTCGGACTCAGTCCGGCACAACCAACCAATTCACAGTAAATATAAGTTAGCGTGAAAATACATTTAAATCTCAAAAGTTGTTTGGGAAAATACTTACAATGCCATAATATAATTTTTGAAATATCACGAAGCTGCAAGAAGAGACAACGCAGCAACAAAACAGAGCCAAATGCACTGTGGCCGTGGGTCTCAAAAACTCACATTTGAACGGGGACAAACGAAGACCCGAGATTGATAGGGTAGCGTTTAGGGATGTCGGTGAAGCTAGTAGTGGTGGTGGTTGGTCGTGGGTGGCGGCGTAGAGGCTGGTTGAAGTGCAAAAATATCCAAAACAGAAATGGAGTTGGATGTGCTTTACCGGTGGTAGATCGGAGCTCGGGTTGGGTGCATTGGGTTGCTAGGAGGTCAAGGATGAAGTGGTGAAGAAATGGTGGTCGGAGGTGGCGCGACGGCGGCGCTGGAGCGAAGAGAACGCTGCGGCTTCAAGCCGTGCATGGAGGAGAATGGCAGCAACTGAGGAGCTAAAAACCGGAAGGGGAGGCCGCCGGTGGGAGTGGAAGGTCGTGGGCTGGGCGGTGTCGCTGGACGGTGGCGCACGGCGGCGGACTGGGTGGTGGAGAAGCAACGCACAGGAGAGAGAGGGAGGCTGGCGTCGCGTGGGAAAGCAGGGGAGAAGAAAAAAATGAGATAAGAAAAAGAGGAAAAGAAAAAGTGAGGGAAAGAAATGAGGTCCAACCTCACATCTTGGGTCACAAAAATAATCCAACGGAAACAATTTCAAAACAGTAAGTAAAATAAAATAATTCAAACATAGTGATTAAAATGAAAATAAATAATTAAATCCAACAACAAGTTAATTTAATATGAAAAGAAATTTAAATGCATAACAATAATTAATATTAAGGAAACATGTCAAATTTAATTTTCACAAATTAAAAATCATAAAAATAAACACACTAAAATTTGAAAATTTAAAACAAGAGAATCAATTTTTAAATTAATAACAAATAATCCTTCAATTAAAAATAAACTAAAAATACGGGGTGTTACAACCGGGGATAGCACAACCCTACCACGGGGGTGAAACATAGTCTCTACTCTGTAAGATGCTCTGTTTTGATGTGATGATAATACTCAGGTTATGTTATGCCAAAGTACTCTGGGTTTTATGTGTCTTAAAACCATCACTCTGTTACATTTGAAAACATATTTTGTTCTTCATGATAACTCTGGAAAATATTTTGTTCTGCATACTGTACTTTGTAAATGCTCATGTTTGCACGCTAGATATATCATCTGCTTACTGAGTTGTTGATAACTCACCCTTTATCTTCATAATATTTACAGATGATGTGGAAGGTCCAACTAAGGACCAGGAATAGGAAATGTGAGCATGGCTAAGTTGAGGAGAGGGTGTCGAATACCGTACAGTACTACTGTTAAAAGAAGGATTGCTTGTGTCTTTTAGATTTAATTATTTATTTGGTTTAGTAGGACTTAACGATTTTTCAATTTATTATCTTGTGACTACTGGGAGATTATGGACCCCTTAGTTTATTATTTTTATTGTAATGATGATTTTGTGGTGTTTATAATGTATTCATTTGGAAAATATTAGATTGTTTATTGTTTATGAAATCTTTGGAGATCTTAGGTGTGTTGGGAGACATGATTATTTATGACAATTAGTAATTTTCCGTCCCTTCAGAGTACGGGGTGTTACACTAGAAGCTATGAAATCTTTTTGTTTAATCAAGCCTTTCCAGAATCTCAAATCTCTGGGTTTGGCAGTGGTTGATTGCCATGAAAGGTTTGTCATATATTTACGAGACAGAGTCTTTTCCAAATGTTGTTTTTCCCACTGATTAGGTGCCAACCTAGTTTGCTAAGCAAAGCTTTGTTAAAATTAGCCGCTAATCTAATGCCTAGACCACCTAATGATTTAGGTTTATAAATTGATTTCCAGGATTTTGGGGTAAAATTATGGATTTTGTTAGGCTCAAAAATCCACCAAAATCTGATTAAAGCTCTGTCAATATGACTAGAAATATTTTTTGTAAGCCAAATGGTGGACATAGAATAGGAGGGTAGAATAGTAGCCATTGATTTGATGAGTGTAGTTCTACCAACTTGAGATAAAAGCTTAGCTTTCCAGCTAGCTAATTTGTCTTGAATTCTAACCAAGATCTCCTTGAAGTGATGTTGTGATGAGAATCCAAAATTAAAGGGAAGGCCCATATATTTGATCTTAGAGGGAGATATTTTGAAATTGAGAATTTCTCTTACTCCTCTAGTGATGGTTGGTCTACTATTTCTACTAAATTGAATGGAGGATTTTGCAGTGTTGATTTTTTTTTTACCTGACCATAAGGAGTATGTTTCAAGGCAATCAGAGAATGCTTATGCATTTTGGGCTGGAGCTGAACCAAAGAGGATGAGGTCATCCACAAAGAGCAAATAAGATAAGTATGATCCATTTTTGCTAATTCTGATCCCCTTGATGATTCCTAAATTTTCCCGCCTACTAATGAGCCTTGAGAAAACTTCACTCCTAATATGAAGAGAAAATGAGATAAGGGGTCTCCTTGCCTTAATCCTCTAGATGGGTGATCTAAACCATAAGATGGTCCATTGATGACTACTGAATAGAAAACTGTGGTGATGCATTCCTTAATCCAATTGATCCAGGTGTGATGAAATCTGAGGCAAGTGAATATGATAAACAAAAGATCCCACTCCATAAAGTCAAAAGTTTACTTCATGTCTATCTTAATAGCCATAAGTTCTTGTCTCCCTTTTTTGTTTTTCAAAACATGGAAGACTTCCTGAGCTAAGATAGTATTTTCTTGAATGACTTTTCCTGGGAGAAAGGTTGTTTGGTAAGGAGATGAATTTATCCATGATCTGTTATAGTCTATTGGAGAGGAGTTTTGCAATGATTTTATAATAGACATTTGAAAGACTAATGGGTCTGAATTGATGGACAATGCTAGGGGAATCAGTCTTCGGGATTAATACAATATGGGTATGATTCACCTCTTTTAAAAAATGTCCAGAAGTGAAGAAGCTTTTTATGGCTTCTTTTAGATCATCTTTCACTATGTCCCAGTACTGTTTATAAAAAAGGCCTGTAAAGCCTTCTGGATCCGGGGATTTTGAGAAGGGGATTTGTTTGATGGTGGAAAGTATTTCATCATCAAAAGGAACGTCACAGAGAAATTTGTTGTCAGATTTTGTTATCTTATCAAGGAGCAAATTTTATAGGTCCTCTTGGATGTGAGATGAGGAAGATTGGAAGATGGTTTTAAAATTATCCAGGAACATTGATTGGATGTTCAGGAGATTGGAATCCATTGATTAGGAGAATTTTTTAGACAATTGATCTAATTTCTTCTTATTCTCATGGTGGAAGACATGGAAAAGTTTTGTATTAAGGTCAGTTGTGGCCAACCATTGGATTCTAGATTTTTGACGCCAGAAGATTTCCTCTCTTTTTAATTGTTCATTGAGACACTCTCTAATTGATTCCTCTTGATGAGAAAATTTGTTTGAAGAGGGTTGGTATTGGATAAGAGACAACTGATTGGAAAGATATTTTATGCAAGTTTGGATGTGTCCAAAGTGGTTGACATTCTAGTTTTTAAGAGCTTTTTTCACAGATGTAGGTTTTTTGGTGGATATAAAGAATGGGGAGCCACTGAAGTGGAGATCCCAGCTGATTTAATCATAGAATGGCAAGTATCATTTCTCACCCAAAATTCTTCAAACTTGAAGGTTTTGCAAATGGTAGCCCTTCCTTGAGTGTATAAAATAAGGGGGAATGATCAGAGGCATGAATTGGAAGATGGAATAATTTTGCATCAGGATCCAGAAGAGTCCACTGAGTGTTGGCTATTGTTCTGTCCAATCTTTCTTTGATAGTACCAGTACCATGACGATTGTTAGACTAGGTAAATTTAGGATCAGAATATCCAAGCTCCGCTAGCCCATTGTCTTCCATGTATTTTTTTAAGACCTTTTAAAAAGAAGAGGATGCAGAGAGTCTTCCTCCAATTTTTTTGATTGATTTAAAAGGGAATTAAAGTCTCCTAACCCTAGTATAAGACCAGGATAGGTGGTGGTTATGGCATTTAGGTTGTCCCAAAAGATTGGGTTGGGATTGTATTGAGCGGGACAATAAACCATCAAGAGTAACCACGACATGTAAACAAGTTCAGAATACATTAACAAAGCTATTATATTACTATAAATATACATTGGTTCTACATCAACCCTGGGTGCCACATCAACAAAAGCCCACCTTTTTTCCCTGATATGGTATATGTATATACAAGGAAAAACCCAAACTATTAACAAACACTAGGCACTTTTACATCACTCAAAATTGTCTCTGAAATGAAGATCACATCAGGTTAGTGACTCCTAATGTGAGCCATAAGACTCTGTCTAGCACGGGGTCGGGCTAGACCTCTACTATTCCAAGATAGAGGCCTCTTTTTTGGCTTTGGGGCAGGTTTGGTCCTGCCTCCTCAGCCATAATAACAAACTTAGATAAGTAAACAGAAGGTTTCTGAGACTATGTACCCATTGGATCCTTTTCTTTGAGCTTCTGGTAAGGAGAATATTTTCGGTTGTACTTCTTATTCTTTCCAGCTGATCCTTCTTTTTTTATTTTATGCAAATACACTACTAGAGTTTGGTCTGCTTCATCGCTGGGTTCCTAACGAGCTTCAACTAGTTTTTGCTCCTTTGCTTTCACTTGGATATCTTGAACAGTAGACTGGATGTTGGTAAGTGCTCATCTTTTCTTTGGTGGGATTTCTCGCTCAGGGAGATCTAAAACCCTCTTCTTTGTAACCGTTGGTGTTTTTGGAGGATTGACTGGTATATATGGGTTGGAGATAGATGCTGGAAGCAGGATTGGTGATGGGGTTTTTCTACGATGATGGGAAGTAGTACTAAGGGTATATAGTTGTCAATAGGAAAGGGTGAGGTTTCTTTCGGAAATAGGGATGGATTGGTCTCTGAATTTACCCTTGTGGGAATGGGCTTAATTGGGTCTGGATCCACTATTGAGATAGATCGATCTATTTCAGTGGGTCGAAGTGCTAGGCACGCTTTTTCAGAAGGGCTTACCAGTAGACAAAGGATCGGTCAAACTTTCGAACTAGGTTATTATTCTCTTAAATATGGATGGGCTTGAAATGGGTCTGCTATTTTCCCCATCTGAAGTTGACGATTTTTTGTATAGGGAATCGGGAGTGGGCTGTATTAAGTGGGAATAGGATTTTTGTGATGTTTTGGAGACCTGGAGACAGGTTTGGAATTGATGGGCTCAAGGGTGGAGAAAGGATGGATGGTAAAATATCCCCGCTGGCCGCTGCTATCCTTTAATACTTCTGTTTCACTGTTTTGTTGTACAAGGAAAGGGACAAAAGCTCTCCACATGTCAACTGGTCCTTGAAAAGTTGACTTTTCTGTGAACTCTGACTTTCTTGGTTGAGCAAACTTGGACTTGTCGAGAGATTTCCTCCAAAGTTGGTAGAGAAAATTTGCAGAGATTTTTCCATTGTGATTTGCATTTGAATGATTTGCTCCAGATACATTTTTTCCTTCCCTTTGCGATTTGAGGATTTGTTCGAGTCCTTCTCGGATGATTCATGTTCTTCCATTCCTTGTTCTTCTTGTCTTCCCAAGGGAGTACCGATTCTCACTGGAGGTAAGTTGTGCCTTCTTAATGGTGGTGGCGCTGCATGTTCTTGGTGCTAGATTCCAAAGGGATTTCCTCTTCGACTGTTGATGTTGGAAACTCTCATCCATGGACCATATAACAAATTATCTTAAGAATTGGTTAATTCCGGACATGCTTGTTGTATATGACCCAGCTTCCCGCATGTGTAGCAAAATTCTGACTGACGCTCATATTTGAAGAAGATCCTTGTTGTTGGTCTATTTGGACGGGAATGATCAAAACCTTCAAGAAGAGGCTTAGTGACATTGATCTCCACTTTAATCCTTAGGAATCTTCTCAATGCTACCCCAAATATAGATGCATAATCAACCTCTATAAGATTACCTATCACTTGCCCTATTTTGACTTCATTCATTTTTGTCAGCATTTCCAGTGGTAAGCCATGAATTTGTATCCAGAAAGTTGAGAAATTTAAAGGAATTTCTTGAATACTGAGACCAGGAGGCCATTGTCGAAGTACCATGTGAAAGCCTTTGAAATTCCACGATCAATTTTTCAAGACACGGTCCTTCTCTTGGATCGTTGGGAAGGTGAAAAGAAATGTATTGATATCAATATCTTCTATGGTAAGGCCAATAACAAAGCTCTAGATAGTTTTGATTGTAACATGAAATGTTTGTTTGTTGAGAGACTTTGAGGAGATCAGTTTCTCAACCAATGCTAAATTTGAGAAGTGCTTTGCTGCTTCTAGTTCTGGTTCTAGCTATAGATCATTCCATGTTAAGGCTTCAGCTTGGGTGATTAGCTTTTCAAGATCTATTGGTTGTGTTGACATGATGAGGATTTGAGGATTGGGAATAAAAGACAGGTATGAAGTGTTAAGATGGAGTGTGGCTGAAGGGTAGAAGATGTGGAATAAAAGCAAGGCTACTAAGAGGAGAGGATCTCACTGGGAGAGAGATGGAGAGAACTCATCAAGCATTGGCAATGGCTTATGCATCTTCATATTTGTATAATATCTCTCTAAATTGGTCTACATTGGATTATGCATATTCAAAATTTTGCATGGCTATGAATAGTTTTTCTTCAAATTTGAAGAAACATTATTTACTCTCCAAACATTATTTTACTCTTTCTCTCTCCTACCCTTTACTCTTTCTCTCTCCTACCCATTAAAATCAACTTTGTAAAATGTGTATTAAGATTATTTTGATATATGAAACTTGTATTAAGTTAATGATGCAAAGTGTTTTTTAGTACATATTAATATTTATTGATAAAATTGGTCATTTTGATATATGAAATTAATAATATTTAGATATATGGAATTGATATTTTTGAGCACATGGTGCTAATTGTAAAATATATTTAAAAAATAATTTTAAGAAAAAAATAAAAAAAATTATTATTATTTGGTTCAAAGATGCATAATTCAATGTGAAAGTTTTTTTTTTATACACAAAATCAATATTCAAAAGATGTGATTTTGAAGATGCATATAGAGAAACCAATACTAGTGCTCTAAAGAGAGAGATGGAAGTTGTCTAGTATCTTTTATAGGGTCATTTATTTGATCGAAAAATGGATTTTAAATTCACAATGAATGGAAGTGTATAAGATCATCTTATGAACATCGCTACAACATTTAATAGTGTTAGTATAGAAATTATGTTACTATGTAATTCGTATGAAATTACATAATAACATAATTTCTATTACGAGTATTTAGCTAATGTTGCGTTTATCACAATCCAAGTTAGATCATCAAATGGAAAAGATCTCTATTTGTACATAGGAGACTAATTAATGTTGTGTACTATATTCATCGGAAAAAGTCCTATTTTCGCCGCAATAACTTATTTCTGTCAATTCTGACTAGGCCGAAGCGTTGTTGCAATTGCTGAGCCAAGTAAATGAATTTTCAGCATTTTTTGCAGCGGTCGCAAAGTATTGAGTTTTTTTGGCGATTATTTGTCGTCAAAAATAGCTCAAATTTTGTCGTAAATATAAGTTAAACCATGTCGGGAGGACTTCTTCTGGCGGGTTTTTGTAACGAGAAATTGCCTCTATTTTGGTGGCCGGAAATAGTCTCATATTGAAAAAACTACTTCCGACGAGGTTTGCTCATCGGAAAAGGTCCCTTACAAGTTTCTTAAAATCTATATACACTAAACAAGATACATGAAAAATATAATACACATTCATATTGTAAGCTTTCCTATGAAACTAATGTGAAAACTGCCTTCCAAGATCAGCCCCAAGCATATGCATTCTTTTCGACGCCCCTAAAGTTGGAAGATTTATCTATAAACAAGTAACAACGACCACGTTAACCGTGGGTAATTATACAAGTGATTCATTAATTAATTAGCTTGCTACTGGATATTGGAGGAATCTAAATGCAATTTTGAAACAATGTTGTAAATCTGAACATATGTTTTAGACCAAGAGAAAAACTTGGCAATAATCTAGACCCACGATTAATGGATTCCTGATTAACTCTCTATTGTCTTTATTCAAGTCTTAAACTTGTCTTTATTCTCTTCATTTGACTCTGATTGAATTTTCTTACGTTTGGATGTTGTAATATTGGTATTTTTAGCATACCTATGTTTATAATTCTAGATATATACTCTTATTTGTTATTGAATAGTTTATAATATTAGTTGTATTATATATTAATATTTGAAAAATTATTTTTTAAAATATTATGATTATTAATAAATATAGATTTTAATTTTTATGTGAAATTATATTAATTAAGTTAAATGAATTATATGTTTTAGTTTGATCCATTTACATAAAACAAACAAATTTAAATGAGTCGTGTCGTGTTAACATATTTCTAATTTATTATTAAACATGTCAAAACGGGTGACACGAAATGACCTGTTATTTAAATGAGTTATATTAGAATTTAGAAGTTTGACACGTTTAACTTAACGGATTGGATTCGAATTTACATATATAATTGAAGAGTAATTCTACATACAAACGTGAAGTGCGTAAATGTTACTTAATTACTTTAAAAAAGAATAAAATTCATTATTAAAAAATTAATTTTTTATATAAATATCATATTTTATTCATTTTTTTTAAACATTCACGGTAAATATATTGAATATTCATCAGTTAGACGATACGAAACATTTGCAACCCCGGCGAGAAATCCCTCTCCGAGTCAAAGGTGGAATAGACGATAGTAAAAATAAATAAACCTTGCAGAAGAAGCCGGAGCCCTAATTCCCTACACGGAGGCAGCCATCATCAAATTAGCAGGAGGATAGAAAACGGAAGAGTACTGTACAGTGAGAAAAGAGAATAGATACGAGTAAGAGGGGGGAACAATGGGTAAGAAGAAGAAGAGGGCGTCGTCAAAGGTTTGGTGCTACTACTGCGACAGGGAGTTTGAGGACGAAAAGATACTGGTACAGCACCAGAAGGCCAAGCACTTCAAGTGCCACGTCTGCCACAAAAAGCTCTCTACCGCCGGTGGTATGGCCATTCACGTCCTCCAGGTCCACAAGGAGTCCGTCACCAAGTATTTTCCCCCAAAACCCTAAATCTCACGTCCCTATGATCTGATTTATTTGTCTTCAATGGTTTTTAATGTCTTCTAGTTTATACTTGATTTGCTTTTGGTTTTATTATCATTATTAATTCTCTTTTAATGGTTCGAACTATTGCGGGCGTTCGTAGGGAAGTTGTTACGATTCTGAAGCTGTGAGCGTACCTGTTGATTGATTTTGGGTCTTTTTAAAGCGTGATAGACTCCCTAAGCTGAATTTTTTTTTCAATTAAAGCACTTTTTAAAAAAAAAAAAACAAATAAGCATTATGCAGTGAAGACGGGGGGAAAAATTGAAATAGTTGGTGGAAATTAATGGAAGAAATTGATCAAGGTGTATTCTTCATGAACTGAAATCAAAGCTCGTTAAGCCAATTAGTACGCTAATTTAATAACTCGACCTAGGTGTTTTAAGTCATTAAAATGAAAGCAGATTTCAATTTGTTGGGGTTTATTTACAGTAAAAAAAAAATATGAATTAAATGGGAAAGTAGGAACTTTTCTTTTTTGAGGAATAATGTGGTGTGCATGGGCTGAGGTGGGCTGTTCCCTTTGTTTTTTCTCGTTCATCTGAGTCATCTTTAAACGGTTATGCTGATATGATGTTGCAGAGTCCCCAATGCAAAACCTGGTAGAGAGTCCACAGATATTGAAATATATGGAATGCAAGGAATCCCTCCTGATGTCTTGGCTGCTCACTACGGAGAGGAAGGTGAGAATACTTCAAAAGTGTGGACAAAGATGTTATTATCTTGTTACTTTCTACATTGTTGAGTTTACTTTGCATTCTCATAATTCTAGTAATTGATACAATTATTATTCTCCTATTTTTTGCCCTTACAACTCTTAAATTTCGAGTTTAGGAATTGGCTGATAAAGCCTATAATCAGTTAAGCTTTTTTGATGAAATACTTGGGGCTTTTAAACTGATTCATGAAGTTCAATCAATGGCACAGGCAAGCGGTTGTTATGTAATATAATACCTTAAGTCTCAAACTTTGTGGTTGTCCCTTCATCTAGTCAGAACCAGCCTTAATTAGAACCTGGCTTGATGCTGACTTGAAGCAACATGGGCTAATGCAACTGCAAGAAAATGTATGCGCCCACATGTCCCAAACAGCATTGGCCTTGGGTGTCCTAATATGTGTGGTTTATCCAGTCCCTTGAAGTTCACTTGCATATTTCTTTCTTTGTGAATTAGAAACTAATAAAATAAGCATTCCCATGTGTATCTTTCCCTTAAATCCGTTTACGTCCAATAGAAAAAATTTGCAGACAGGGAGGTTGTTTTTGCATGTTAGTGTAGAGTTTGAAGATGTTGCATTGGGAAGATTTTGTTATTCTTTTTTAGTTTTTTGGCATATTAGTGAATTTTTTTTTTCTTTTGCAGAAGAAGAGACCCCATCAAAAGTAGCGAAAGTGGATATCCCATCCACTCCACTCGTTGGCAGTCTTGTGCCAGGATCATTGGGCGTTGGATATCCTCCTCGTCCTGCTTTGGGCGTAATGCAGCCAATGTATGTACTCATATAGGATTTTCTCCTGAGATTTTCCTGCACCGTTTGGTCTGTTATAAAACTAACGTTTGCTTTCTCAAAATTTTCACCTTGCATTGTGGTTAGCACATCTTGTGGCACTGAACATTTTCTTTATGTGGATATCCCTTTTTGTTCTTCTTTTTTATTTTTTTGGGGTCGGCTTTGGCTACAGTTACAACTCTGCAGTACCGGGGCCTCCTGCTGCTTGGCAAGTTCCTCCTCGTCCCCCGCCTTGGTATCCACAGCATTCAGCAGTTTCAGTTCCTCCTCCCCCATTGGGTTATGCACAACAGCCACTGTTTCCTGTGCAGAATATGAGGCCTCCGTTGCCATCCACATCACCTGCATTACAGCCTTCACAGGTTACTCCACCTGGACTGTCCATGTCCACTTCTGTCTCTGTAGCACAGCCATTGTTCCCTGTTGTTGGGAACAACAATATACCTACTCAGAGTTCGCCCTTTTCTGCTCCTATGCTCTCAGCAAGTATTACATCAAGCACTCCGGCAGAAGTTAAAGGCTCAATTGAGGTGCATTCCATTGCAAATGCTCCTGTGACAAGTAATTACCAAGCAGCAAGCATTCCAGGTTGGATATGCTTTTTAATTGATTTATGTAACATTGCATTTTGAAATTTTCTTTCTATTGATTCTTGTTTGTGGCTATTTTGAAAAATATCTCTTTAGGAAATTTTTAGAAGGCTCAAATAATTAAATTAGAATGTAAACAAATCATAATCATGAAATTCTTTCATATTTGATATTCTTAATATTATTCAGTATTGGTAGTGCTAGATGTTACCATACATTGCTGGAAACGAGTGTGGAGTGAATACTGTTTGATCAAATATATTTGCATGTATATTCTGCAATTAGTTTTGTTTGAATTTCTGTACTCTCTTAAACTGTATAGATAGCTATCAGACAGAATTTTTTTTTTTTATAGGTAAAAAAGAATTTATTAATAAGAATAGGCATAGTCCAACTACACAGGTGGTATACAAGAGTTTACAATCAGACTATGAAATTTCATACATATATCATCTCTTGACAGCATGGATTTATTGCTTACATATCTAATGGTAGTGTGATGTCCATATTTTGGTAATATATAAAATTGGACTACAATGGTTGTATTAGGAATTTGGCGAGAGGGATTTTCTGCCTCTCCTTTTTATTAGGAATTGTACTTTTTCCTTTTTCATTATTGATTTGCCTCTTTCTCTCTCTCTCTCCCCATAAAACCATCACCTATTAAAATGTTCGTTGATTTTTTTTTTTATATGAGCAACTTTGCATCGGTTGGGAGTGCTTATTGGTATCAGTGATACTCCAATTGGATATTTTTTTTTTCCATTTAAAGGTGTCTGGTAACCCTATCTTCAGTGGAGACCATTTCTGGAAGTTGTACTTTGATACCTATGTGTTACACTGTTCTGCTTTGGACTCGCCCAAAAATACATCTATCGCTCCAAAGTGGTGTATTTGGAGTTAATTATGTTGACTTTGTGAATCTTTGTAATTCAATATCTTTTTTACACTTACTCTAGGTGGGCCATTGATCAATTCACATTCTTATGCATCTGGTCCAAATACCGGTGGTCCTTCAATTGGACCACCCCCAGTAATTGCAAACAAAGCTCCTGCTATACAACCAGCCACTAATGAGGTCTATCTAGTTTGGGATGATGAAGCGATGTCCATGGTTAGTTTGCTTGTATTTATTTTTCCTGTAAAGGATACTTTTGACTATTGGATTGCTTACTTGGTACATGTGGTTATTTCAGGAGGAAAGAAGAATGTCCTTAACAAAGTATCAGGTGCATGATGAAACTAGCCAGGTAAGTTATACTACCTCTTTAAACTATGGAGTTGGTTTCGCATCTAACCAGATGGTAGGCTTTATTTTTCGTGTTTTCAGATTCGATTCTACGCATTCTTTCTTGTTTAGAGAGGTATTTTTTGCATGAAATTCAATTTTTTCCTCTTAAAAAATAACTAGACACTTGGTTAATAATATGCTAAACCTTGTAATCATTCCTTTTAACTTCCTCCAACCCACTCGGTTGATGGCCATGTAAACTGCCATTCTTCGGTTTGCACGCAATGCCACCACTCTTGTGGGCATCAAATGTAAGTAGGTATTTTCATTGTTTTTCTGGCAATTTTAGCAATCATTTTGTCAAGCTTGATGCATTCAACTTCAGGATTCTTTGACCTCGCATTGTAGTCAGTTAAGAACAATGCGTATGTATCTTCTCTTTTTAAAATTTGGATTCACCTGTTGTTATTCATTCTCCCTATGCTTGATTTCGAAGTGTGGGGTTTTGGGTGGAACAAGATCTTACCCATCGGATTTTTGCCTATTCCTTCAATTTGTTTTATGATCGATCAGTGAATTCAGACTTGACCAGGTCAGCTTCTTTTGCAAGTTTGGTATCTCTTGCTTAGACAGAAGATCTCAAGCCTTATGACATATCTGGTTTGTCAAAGTGGTTGATAATCACAGTGCCTTTCTGATCACAGCATTATTCTGATTTTGTTTCAGATGAGCTCAATTGACGCAGCCATAGACAGAAGAATATTGGAAAGCAGGCTTGCTGGTCGAATGGCCTTCTAGATCAAATGGAGAGGCCATGGTGAATTGTTGGAATGCTTAAATCCAAGCATCATGCTGAAAACATTGGGGATGTCGTTCAGACCATGAGGTGATGTACTGGACTTCATCCTCACTGGTTTATCTAGGTGTCTTGTAATTTGGACTCTCTTACATTTATTTTGTGTTTTATTCTTTGCAAGAGAGTCTGAAAGGAGTAAATTTTGCTGTATTGAAATGAGGGCTCTTCAGAGAAGTTGCATATTCTTTTCTATCTATTTTGTTTTAGTAATATTTTTGGTTGAACTTTCTAACATCTTATTAAGTTCCTCTGTGAAAAACCTTTTCATTGGATATACATACAACTTTGTGCTACATAGAAGAGATCAAAGTTCTCTCATGATGAACTACGAAAGCTTCTTCTATTAGACATTCACCTAATATGATCTAGTAGTGGGTATATCTTTTATCCCTGTACCACGAAATAGCAATTATTCGAAGCACGTTTTAGACAAAAATTTATATTTAATCCCATGTAGAGTTAATAGTATATCTTAACTAATCGATTGAGAAGCAGCTCTTGAGATCAGATTAAAAAGATCATAAATGATGAAAATTTTTATCCTCATTTCACTTTTATTTATTTTCTCAAGTTCATTTCATGTCCATTGAACATGGAAGCACACTTGCAAACAAAGCTATGAAATGTTGAAATATATGTTAAGTGGCTTTATTATGATATTATTTAAATATAAAATCTTTTAAGATACAACATATCAATTGGTATCATCCGTCTTTTGCTTCTCTCTAGGAAGTTCAATACAACCATCCTTGCAACCATTATTCCTTTACTAAGGTGAATGGGAGATCCACTTTAGGGTTAGGCAAAAAAACTTAGACTCTGTTCGACACCCAATCTAGCTCCAATGGATTGGGGATTGGAGTTGGTGTGTAAAAAATTAGTCGTTCAGAGCCGAGGTTGGCTTTGAAACTCCGACTCCAGTTGTTTTTCTTAATTGTAAAACGATGTCATTTTGCATCATATGTGCCGCACAATGAGTGTGATTGAATGAAATAATATTGTTCCATTTAAGTGTAAAAGGGGTCCAAAACGACGAACCCTATTCTCCCCCACACACTTTCCTTTCTCAATTTGTTCTCACAGCTTAGTCCCGAGTCCTAGACTCCGCGCGGCCAGCCCCTGTTGCTGTCTTGCCGCCCTCCCAACCCCACCATGAAACAGTACTCTCTGTCGTTACACTGTGATGCCGTTAATCATACAACTATTAATTGTGACACCCTTGAGGCTTGAACATTGCACTCCCCTTGAGGTCATGACGTTGAGACCTCAAGACTCCAATTTCAAGCCCGACTTTCATCATCAATCAATTATAATTGGTAGATTCTTCATTCCTAAACTTACTGAATTAAATTTATTTATTGATTAGATGTTAATTAAAATAGCCTAGGGTTTGAAAAATTGAAAAGAGTGGCTCCACTATTTAAAAATTAGTTTTTTCATGTGGGTCTCTATTTACTCACTTTTTTTAAAAGGATTGCTTGGTGTTTACACACTCCATGACTGCAAATATCATTTCTCTTATGTATATTCAAAGTTACTGATGAATCATTGATAATACTCGTTATTTTGGTTTGGTGTTTTGGTGCATTATATTTGGCTTGTTGTTTTGGTATTTATTCTTGTGCCTTTTATTTTTCAAGTGGATATAGATATGGATGCTACACCTACTCTAGACAATCGTCCTAATATGGATGCTTCAGTACCCACACCTACCCTAATGACAGGGACATCCACTCTTAGGCCTACATCTATATCTACTTCTTGTGCAAGTAATCGAGTACCCAAACCTATTGAATCATAAATGGAGCGTGGTGACAGTCGACCACCACAACCTAAGGTTGTGGACATGGGACCATTTCACGAAAATTGACACTAATCATGAAAACCCACAAGGAAGGTGCCATCATTGTGGAGATTGTTTTGATTGTCACTCTAAGAAGCAAGGTACGTCAATTTTGATAGCACATTCGAACGGTTGTGTGCGGTATAATATTCTCATGGGGTTGGTGGCTAAAGATCAAAAGAAACTAAGTTATGAAACAACAACTACGAAAGATGGGATGAGCAGTAAAAAAGTGTCAATTCCTCATTACAGTGAGAAGAGAGTGACGAATTTGCTTCCAACCATGATTATAACGGAAGATGCCTTTTCTTGCCGTTGAGGGAAAATGGTTTCGTAATTTTGTAGCAAGTCTTGAGCCTCAATTTGTCATTTCTTCACGGCGTTGCATAAAAGAATTTGGGGTTTAGATGGATTCAAGATTACAAAGGCACAATTATTGGAAGGGAGTTGGATGATTGTATGATCGAGTAAGGAATTACAAAATTTTTTACCATCATAGTTGACAATGCCAATACCAATGCCAATGATAGAGCAATTGGCTGGTTGAGGTGAAATGGAGTGGCCTAAAAAAATACAATTTGTGACAACGAGTTTATACATGCTAGATGTTGTGCTCAAATTATCAATCTCATAGTCAATGAGGGACTGAAGGAAGTTGATGAGTTCATTGTCAAGTACGTTAAGTCTTCCTAAAGGCTTGACAAGTTTAAGTCCGATGTCAAACAACTAAAAATCTCATGTGTTAGTATGTTATGCTTGGGAGTTCTTACTAGAACTCGACATACATGATATTGGATGTAGCGAAAAAATATCAAAGAGCCTTCAAGAGGATGCAAAAGGAAGATGGAGGTTTGTATCATACATTGTTCGATGACACACTCGGAAGAAAAAGTGTCAGACTGCCAAACTCTCGTGATTGGGATTATGTGAGGTACTTTGTTAAGTTTTTAAAATTATTTTATGATATCACTATTAAGGGTGTAATCGGTCCGGTCCGGTCCGGTTTTGGACAAAATCTAGGACCGAACCGGTATGTACCGGTTTTGTATTTTTCAAAACCAATTACGCCTCGATTACCCTCCTAAACCGGTACCTCCGGTTTTACCGGTTTCCGGTCCGGTCTGGTCCAGTTTTTTGGTTTTTTTTAAATGTAAAAAATATATAATAAAGTGTTACTTCTTATTATAAAATGTTATTAATAATTTAATATATATTATGCTTAAAGCATATGATCAATTAAATTTTTATCTTTATGATTAAACTTTTATTTTATAAATTATAACAACATTATCTTATATATAATTATATTAATAACATATGATCAAATAAATTACAAATGTTCATATTTAAGATTAACATTTTATGTTATTATTTATAAATTATAATATGAAATTTTTTCATATATGATATATAATTATATATATTATATATAAAAATTTAACATATAATTATATATTATATATATAAATAATTTGTATAATATATAAAATTAATTTATATTTTTTTTTCCAACCGGTCCGGTTCGGTCCGGTCCGGTCCTGGAAACTACGGAACCGAAACCGGACCGGAACCGGCCGATTTTCATAAAATAGGAACCGGTTCCGGACCGGACCGGTTCAAAACTGGACCAACCGGTCCGAACCGGTTTTCCGGTTTTTCGGTTTAAATTTACACTCCTAATCACTATTCACATCTCTAGTAGCTTATATTGTACAACGAATTTATATTTTAAGAAGCTTTCATGGCTTTACGAGCACTTGCAAAGGAGTTGCAAAAGTAGTGTTGGGTTGTTAAATGATATAGCTATGAGGATAAAATCTAAATATAATAAATATTGATGGGATGTTGGGAAAATAAACAGGTTATCACTTGTGGCTGCAAGTCTTGATCCCCGATATAAGTTGGTTATTGTAGTGTTTTGAATTAGGGGCTTCCTCGATAATGATAAGGATGACCATTTCATTAAAACCTTGAAGAATCATATTGAAGCCTTATATTGCTATTACAAACAGTAGTCAGTCTTCAAGCACAGGTGAGAGCTCCTCAAGACCAACTAGTTCGACTTCTTCCTTAGATGACACATATGCTCCGAGTTCAACGGTTTTGATGTGAGTTTATCATCAAATTCAGGCATCAATGGATATTATAGAGTGTAAATATGAGATTGAATGATATTTTATGGAAGATGTCGAGGCACCTAGTGATATATTTAATATCTTAACTTACTAGAAGGTTCATTCCACTAAGTTTCCAGTCCTTTACCGAGTAGTCTGGGATGTGTTGTTCATTCCTATCACTATGGTTGCCTTTGAGTTGGCGTTTAACATCTGAGATCGTGTGTTGGATGCTTATCGGAATTCATTGACTCCGAGAACTGTGGAGGCCCTTATCTGCTCATAGAATTGGGTAAGATCTACACCTATTAAACTAGATAGTGTTGATTATGCCAAGAGCTATAAGTTTGAGTCGAGTAACTTTTGTCAAATTGGTCTGAATACCCTTTCCATATGGATTGCTTTCATTATATAGAAGGGATTTTACATAAGAGATGCCAGATTTCCAGCTCCTAATATCTATACAAGATAAGTTTTTACACAATTATGTATATATCTAACTAGAAAAGAAAGTATCTAACTATAAACGAAAATGTTACAAAAATTACAATAATGATACTCAAATCATATCAAATCATATCTCCATGACATCTCCCCTCAAATTGATGCTGGGAGATCAAGAAGTAACAATTTTTCAGCCAATAACTAATGTCATGCCGAGAAAGAGCTTTAGTGAATACATCTGCAATTTGATGTTAGGTGGAAATGTGCGGAAGAGTAATCACATGTTTGTCAAAGACTTCACGTATGGAATGACAATCAACTTCGATATGTTTCGTACGCTCATGGAAAACAGGATTAGCGACAATCTGAATAGCACTTGTATTATCAGCATGAAGAGGAGTGGAATGAAGCTGAGGAAAACCAATTTCATCCAAAAACACATGAAGCCATGTGATCTCAGAGCATGCATAAGACATAGCACGATACTCAGACTCAGTGGAGGACTTGGAAACTATCTTACTTCTTACTCTTCCAAGATATGAGTGCATTGCCTAAGAACATGCACCAGTCAGTAACAGAGCGACAAGTATCCACACATCCGGCCCAATCAGTATCACTATACCCCACCAACTATAATGAAGATTCCTTAGGAAAGAACAACCCACGTGTAGAGGTGCCCTTTAGATATTGAATAATGCAACGGACAACGGCTAAATGAAGATGTCGAGGGGCTGCATAAATTGACTGACCTGCTGCACAGCAAAAGAAATGTCAAGACGAGTAATCGTCAAGTAGTTCAAACTCCCAACAAGCTGCCGATACAAAGATGTAACAGCCCGCTAGAAATTCATTGGTGGAATTTCTACTGACTGTAGGAATCTCGTGAAAATCCCATAAGTTTTTACGAATCGACCAATCGCTCAAGTGTTAGTCTGTCATCATAATCAGTGTTATCACTCACTATGGTGCTAGATTTATGAGTTTAATTATTTGAGGTAGTTAGAAGTATCAGAATGTGTTTTGGTCTACGCCATTAGACTCAGTTGATTATTTAGGATTTTATGGCGCAATAACTCTTTCATAATTCCGGACGAAACGCCTGTTCGAAATTGTGAAATTATTTTTAGGGGCACTTTGGGGTTGAATTTTGGTAAACGATTTTCACTATAGGTTAATATAAATATTTAGAATTTTTCAGTACTAAGTTTATTATGCATTTTTTGGAATGAATAGTATCCTCGATAAGCGCACCCAATGCAGTGTTTTCAAAATCACGGAGTGGAATGTCCAAATTAGGTTAGAGAAGTTTTATTTGGACACTTGGCAAGATTTTAGCCACACATAGTGAATAATATTAGAGACTTGGCACAAAGATGAACCATTAGATGGATTTGTGAAGGAAGTCAAGGTGTGAGATCATGCCACCTAAGCAAAGCTCTATTTCATCTGATCAACTAAATTGTGCTAGACCAAAAAGGGTTTCAACCCTAGCAAAACCCTAAATGATTGGAATCCAATTGAAACCCTAAAAGCTTGGCTGAAACTGAAATCCTAAACGGTTCCCCAAACCCTAAAGTTGGTCTCCAAATCCTTTTTGACCCGATTTCTAGCATTGTGTTTAATCACTTGATTAAATCACTTCCACATGCTATTAATTAATAAAATCCTTGTTATGATATCATTATCCAACCTTTTAAACCTTAGAAATTTGATTGGGCCAAGAAAAATTGGTTTTGGGCTTGATAGCATCTCAAACCCTAACCAAACCCCCTTTAAACCCCAAATTGAAGCCCACTTGGTTGGGCCCACCAAGGCCGACGAAATTGGCCACCTTGGCAAAGCTTCTTGACGAAGTTTCCTCCCCGACATGGCAGACCATCCACTGCCATTGGCTGCAACCCATTAGTGCCTTGATGTGAAGAGAATTCCATTCCATCAACCTCCATCTCTCACGTACAGCTGCTGCAGGCAGTCCATGCCTCTCACTATTCTCCATTTTATGTCACATAGCCACCTTCAATCAAGGGTCATTCAAGCCCATAACTTCCCCTCTAGGAGTCTAAAGTCGTGCAAGACACACTTCTCTCCATTTTATGACTTCTTTCCCCCGTTCTTAGAGAGAAACCCAAAAGAGCTCTCTCGGGCAGATTTCTGGGTCTTTTTACGTGGCCATTTTCGATTATTTGTAGGTATTATCTCACAGTGCTTCCTTCACATAAGTTGTTCGTATTTGAGTCTAGTTTCCGGGGATATCTTATTATTCTCATTCCATGCTCATTTGATTAGTCAAAAGTATTTTTAACCACGAAAAGGTCATTCTGGGCGTGAAACTGGAGAGTATGATATGTTTTGGAATTTTTTACCAAGCTAATGGACATATCTTGGTCCGAAAATTTTATGGAGTGTTTTTAGCATGTGTTTATGAATTTTCATTGAGGTTTTGTTGCATGAATAAAGCTTTTGATGATAGATTTCCTTAGATTTAGAAACTTGAAAACTGGAAGTGGAAAAACAGTTTTTGTTTGTGAAGGTTTGAATATTTCGTGGTTTAAGTTTATTCCAAAGATTTTGATATTTTTATATGATGATCCTAAGCCTCTTATATACATGTTAGGATGTTATTTCGAAGATATTTAGTATTAGTTTTAAAGATATGATTTTCTATGCAAGAGAATTTCGGTTTTGCCTAAGATTTGATGTTTTTGGGTTAGATCCATGTTTTATTGAGTTTTAGCCATATGATTTTAAGTTTGATGGCTGGATCTTCTTTAAGACACATTGGTAAACCATGAGATGTTTTAGTTGAAGATCACATGTGTATAAGCCATGGATCAAGAGATTGATCAAAGTTAGTGGAGGGAAAAGTTTTTGTTTTGGACTAAGTTTAAAACCAAAAACTCCAAGTGTTGTTTTGTGATTTTTGGTGGCTTTTGTTTGATGATTTAAAGCATAGTTGATCTTAGGATGATGTTATGAATATGTTAGAAATAAGATTTGATTTTTTGGAATTCTTGGAGATGTTTTTATTAAGGTCAAAACTTGTGATTTAAGGGTTTACTTTTGTTAAAAAGTTTAGGTTTTGTTTCAAAAAGTTTGGTGTTGATTATTAGATTTTTCTTAATGTATATTTTAAGTATGTTTTTAAACTTAAGATAGGAAGATCTTTGTTGTAAAATTTTGGTTTAATCATGGGTTTTGACGATGGAAGAAATTGCAACCATAATTAAGAGAAATGGCCTATGTATGTTTCAGCCATTGTGAGTTTTCCATAGTTGCAATTGATTTTAAATTTTTATGAGTTATTATTTGAGTCTAGGACAAAATTTACAATTGGAATGTAAATTTTGGTAATTTTTGGAGTTAGAATGTGAAATCTTTAAGTTAGGGGTAAAATGATCATTTTCCCACATATAGAGGGTAAAATGGTAATTTTACTCTAAGTTGTCCCTTTTTACTTTTCTAATTGTTAGTAATTAAATTTCTAACTTTTAGAATACCCTCTTACAATTTCTCATGTTTCACGCTTTAATCACGTAGAACGCAACGATTGAGGTAAGTTAGCTCTTAACTTACTATCAGTTTACTGTGTATGTGTGATGAGTAAGGGAACTATAATTTTTGTTCGTATGTTGTTATATATGCCATGTCATCACATGTTTATCTTTTACACGAATTATTCTGTCATGAAATATTTATCTGTTATGCAATACATTTTGTCTCATATTACTATCTATTGCAAGTATGTCACGTTACGTATGCTATATGTTACATGTATGTCATGATACGTAATATTCACTGTCACATGTTATACAATGTTACGAAATATTGTCTGTTACATGTTATGTCATGTTATGAAATATTGTATGTTACATGTATGTCATATTATGAAATATTGTCTGTTATATTTTATGTCATGTCTATCATCTTCCGTTCATGTCACGTTACGCTACGTCAGGATTTATGTTGTTTATGTCACGTCACGTTACGAGCTGTCATCTATGCTTGTTAAGTTATTCATGTCAATCATGACCCTAAGCGCTAGAATGGGGTAATATCATAGTGGAACTCTTTTGTTCACGCTGGAGTGTCTAAATAGGTGTGAAATTCCCTGTGTTGATAAATGGGTTGCGAATGGGGCCTAACTAGCTGGTCACCGGAGCGCGCCAGGCACTAATGCCGATGGAGCCACACATTATGTTACGTGTGTCCACAGCAAATGTGGCACAAACAATTCATGGGGCCACAACAGCTGTGGAGTATACACTACGTGAGACACAGCAATTGTGACACATAGAATACGTGGGGCCACAGCAATTGTGGAGTACGTATTAACGCACTCACAGCTGGTATAGACACTTGTGTTGTGATGTGGTAATCGGAAGGGACACATGGCTCAAGGGGACCCGTGTAGCACCCGTATGGTCACTTTATTAATTAAGTCCATTGAATAAGATTTCAAGTTCATGTATTTCACGTTCAAGTCATGTTTCAAGTTCATGTTATGTTCAAGTTCACATTCATGTTATGTCATCTTCACGTTCACGTTATGTTCCAAGTTCACATTTATGTTATGTAATGCTCAGGTTCATGTTATGTTCAAGTTCATGTTCAAATTATGTATGTTCAAGTTCATGCTATGTTTCAAGTCTACGTTTATACTATGTTGCTAGTCCATGTTATGTTTTAAGTTCACGTACATGCCATGTCACGTCAAGCTAAGTTTCAGTTTCAGTTCAAGTTATGCTATGCTTGTTTATGACTTTGATTATGCATTCATGCTTTTATTGTCATGCATGCATCATTAACCTGTGTGGAAGTTTCCTGTTAACTTAGTACAAATCTCACCGTGGTAGTCCCAACTACCATTCCCCTCGAATGGTAGGCGATGTGTCAGGATCAGAGCAGGGAGCAGACACTGGCAGACTAGAGGAGGTTAACTAGACACCGTAGACGCAATACGGAGCTTGCAGCCTCCAGTTAGGTCTTTGGATAGTATACCGGCATCGTTAGTCGAGTTACGCGAGTTACTCAACGAACTAGCCCAATAGTATATTTTGGCATTGTAATTATGGAGGCAGGTCTCCGTTGTTTTGAGATTACAGTCTTTTGAGACCCATGCTGTAATCGTGGATGTTTTAGGTATGCATGGTTTATGTTTTAACTATTTGGGATATTATAAGTTTGGTGCATAGTATTGCTAAAAAAAAAAATTATCCGCTGCGAATATTGCATAATGCTAGGTGCATATTAGGAATATTACATCTTATATGTCATGAACGGGAGCATGTAACCTTGTGTTACATGTCCCGACGCTTCAGATGTTCGTTCGATCCCAAGCGAAATCTGGGGGCGTCACAAAGGATGAATCTAAGAGAAGCTTGCCTTCCTCCTGACGAAGCTTGAGATTTACCTCCAAAGGTGTAAGAACAAAGTTGCCCAATTAGAGACCAGCCAATGAAATTCACTTCCTGAGTATATTTGTGCTGGTGTAACAATGTACCAGTCAGAGTAAGCTGCACCTCAAGGCCAAGAAAGTACTATAGGAGACCAAGATCTTTCATGTGAAAAGAGGCCTTGAGATGTTGTTGTAATTGCTAAATTAATTCAATATCAGAGCGAGTAATCACAATGTCATCAACATATACCAGAAGCAATACAATTCCTACATAAGTCTTGCGAAGAAAAAGAAAGGAATCAAACTGACTCTGGGTAAAATGAAAAGAAAGCAAGGTAGAGCGAAATTTATCAAACCATACACGCAGAGCCTGTTTCAGTCCATACAAGAATCAGCATAGCCAACAAACCTCTGAGGAAGGTGTAGCAAACATGCTGGGAGGTGGAGACATATAAATTTCTTCCTCCAAATCCCCATGTAGAAAAGCATTATTCACATCCATCTGCCGGAGAGACCACCCTTGCGATGCAGCAAGTGCTAAGATAGTCCTCACATTAGTCATTTTGTTAACAAGTGCAAATGTCTCTTCATAATCAATACCATACTCCTACCGGTTCCCAAGAGCCATGAGACGGGCCTTATATCTGTCCAGTAGCCATCCGACCGAAACTTAACTGAATACACCCATTTACAACCAATAGGTTTGACACCAGATGGACAGTTCACAATATGTGTGATTGTCTTAAAGAGCTTGGATTTCTTCTTGCATGGCCTGCTACCAACATGCTTGGGTGGCTACCTGAGTATAAGAACGAGGAATAGAAATAGTGTCAAGAGTGGCAGTAAATGAGGTATGAGGAAAACTATACCTATCCGGTAGATGTGTAACCCGAGTGAAGCACCGAGGAATTGCAAAATCAGATGACGGATCAGCGTCTGGAAGAGGCGCTGAAGAAGGGGGAAGACGTATATAATACACCACACCTGGTTTAAATCGCTCTATAGAAGAAGACATATCATCACAAGCAGGAAGAAGAACAACAGGAGGATCAAAAATAAGCTGAGACTTAAAGAAATATTGATTCTCAAATCAAATCACATTCTGGGAGATCCAAAATTTGTTTGCATGAGCATCACAACAAACAAATCCTTTCAGTTTCTGAGTAAGGCTATATCCCATAAAAGCACATGTGACAGACTGGGCAACAAGCTTGTGATGATCAACAGGTGGCAACAAAACAAACACACCCAAAAGTATGAAAAGATTGATAATCAAGAGATACGCCAAATAATTGAAAATAGGAAGAATCATACTTTATAATGGCAGTAGGTAAACGATTGATCAAATAAACATTAGTAGATAAAGCTTCTACTTAGAACTTAAAAGGTACAGAAGAATCAATCAACAAAGTACGAACAACATCTAAGAGATGACGATTCTTACGCTCAACGACTCCATTTTGTTGAGGGGTATAAGGACAAGAATGATGGGAAATAATCTCATTTTGCTGAAGATAAGTCTGAAAGGAATGAGACATGTACTCCCCCCGAGTCGAAGCCTAAGATTTTGATACAAGTACTGAATTGTGTCTCGACAAGCGTAACAAATTTTTGAAATAACAGAGAAACGTCACAAAATAACAATACTGACCATGAGAAATAACAGGACTAACACACCAAACATTATTATGCACAATCTCAAAGCAATTAGAAGCACGACTACCATGCGCAGGAAAAAGATAAAGTTTTACTTCTAGTAAGACGACAAGTAGTATAATCAGAAGATACAGAAGAAGATGAAAATGAATCTTTATTACCCAAAAAACTATGTTTCAAAAAATGAGTCAAGACAACAGAATTAGGATGACCCAATTTCTTATGCCAGACTTCATTATTATTGGCAGTAGCCGTACAAGCAAGAGAAACAACATTAGGAATAAAAAATTGTAAAGGAAATAGACGTCTCACTTTAGGCCCCTTCGCGATCACCGTCCCCAACACCTGATCCTGCACAAGACAACCACCATGAGAGAAATAAACATCACAGTTATTATCCACCAATTGTCTAACATAAATCAAATTGGTAGATAATCTAGGAGAGACCAAAACATTTCGAAATGAATAGACCAAATTATCAACAATAGTAATAGGAAGTGTACTACCATCAATAATAGGAAGCCTACCTCCATACTTACAAACACCATGGAGACTTGTCTTACAACCAGTCCTATGATTAGAAGCATCCAAATCAACAAACGAAGAAGAAGTGGAGTTATGACCCGTACCTTGCAGGCCTAAAGTCGTAAAAACAGACACAATCATCTGTTAGACCATGGCAAGTGTGAGAACTAATGAGTCAGAGCTTACAGCGGGGGACGCAGAAGAAGACGATGACTGAACAGTAGCTTGAAAGGCTTAGAATTGGCGATTCTGAGGCCACACTCGACAGTCTTTGATGATATAACCCTCTTTCTTGCAATAGTTACAAACTTTCTTAGAACAGTTGCGAGCAATATGGCCGAACTCCTTGCAATTGAAACAATGCAACTTGTTCCTCCCTCTCCCTTGTGCTGCATAGGCTACATTCATAGCCTCAGAAAAGACCTTCTTAGAAGTCATACCCATCTGAGTGGATAATCGTTGTTCTTTACATAATAAATCTCCCAAGCAAATATCCAAAGAAGAAACGAATTGCGGTTCAATAAACCGGCTCGAACAGGATCAAATTCAGGTTGAAATTTCATAAAAAAACTGATCGCATGGACTCTCAGCATGAACCCCTTGAAGAGCCACGAGTGCCACAATGGAAACCTTAGCATGAACAATAGCATAATACTCGCTCTAAAGATTAATAAAACCAAAATAAAATTGCTCAATGGTCAAATTACCTTGATTGTAATTGCTAATTCCCAACTCCAATTGGAATTTTCGAGCGCTATGATCTTGGTGATAAATACGATGCAGGTAATCCCACATAGCATGAGCTGTAGTAAAACATCGAAGATTGGTGACAAGATGGGCAATCGTCCCCAATAGATAGGAGATCACCTTAGCATCCTTGACCTCCCATTGGGCAAATTCCTTTTCATCAGTGGGAAATCGAACAGAACTATCAATATGATTTGATAATTCTTTCCCTTTCAAGAATATTTTAAATTGAAATTTCCACGTAGAAAAATTATTTCCAGTAAATCGAACAATAGTATTCTCAAGAGATATGATGAAAGGCACAAAAAAAAATGCCAAGCAATCAACCAAATAAACGGCAAGCCTAATGCAAAGTAGGTCCAAATCCAAATAATCAGAGGCCCAAACACACAACCAGAATACAAAAAAATGCACTAGCAGAAATAAGACCAGATCAAACATGGAAGGCCCAAACCGAAAGACCTGCCCTGTTTGAAAACAACACAGCAAAAGGAGAAGCCACCACCTACATCAACCACACTAGAAGGAGCCCAGCCACCCACAGAGTCGTCGACTGCCACAGAGGACGCCGACCGACACATAGCCACCCACAAAGAGCACCGACAACCACAAATAGGGAGCCCGCAACAAGAAGCAAGACTCACAACGCCGACAAAGCTCCGACAGCCAACGAAATGGCAAACTCAGAAGTATGAACACCACAGAGAGCTACGACTCTCAACCAGAAACTAGAAAAACTAGCAGAAATAGGAAAAAAAATTCTTCCCGCCGACAGCTCACAAACACTCATGAACAACGATGGAAATCGCACACCAGAGATTAAGACCACAGAGACTAAAAATAGAGTAGGGGCTCTGGTACCATGTCAAATTGGTCTGGGTACCCTTTCCATAGGGATTGCTTTCATTATATAGAAGGGATTTTACACAATAGATGCCAAACTTCCAGCGTCTAATATCTATACAAGGTAAGTATTTACACAGTTATGTAAATATCTAGCTAGAATGAAAAGTATCTAATTATGAAGGAAAATGTTACTAAAATTACAATAATGATACTCAAATCATATCTCCGTGACAACTTTAAGCTTTTAGCCTTAAATGACTTATTAGATATTTTATTATTTTAATTCCTTAACTTATAATTTTTATTATTTTGTAGACCTATCTATCTGTAAACCTTACAATACTTGTGAAGGACTAAGACACTGATATTATGGGAGGGTGTCCCAATCGATGAATGGTATTTAGACCTTTCATGTTAACTTTACTATAATCATTTAGTTAAGTGGTGTGATGTCTAACTTTGTTTAACTTTCAAAACCACAGAGGATATTTGGAAAGTCAGGAACTATATGCATTTGGGATGCATGATACTTGGAAAGTTCTTGGATTTTTATTGTTTATTGTTTAATCTAATTATGATACTCTTTAACTTTTCTTGCTTGTGGTTTGTAACTTAGGTTGTGGTGTGGAACACTAGATTATATCGTATGTTTGTATGTGGTGGTTAAATTGATGGGATTATGGGAGCTGGAGGGAATCCCGAAGTTGTATTGTTATTGGAGCAAATTAGCAATAGAGAGTGGAGTCTTGACTCTTGGTACTTGGAGTTGGAGATGGTAGAAAGCACTAAGCAGGAGATTCCAAGATTAATTTGATATACTTTGTAACTTTGTAGCTTGTAATATACATACAATTACAAATACTCATTAGTGTGTTCTTGGGTGATGTTTGCAGGGATGTGCATTAAGATATTGTGTTGCATGATTGTGTTTTAATACTTATGATTCCATTATCTATATTTGCTTATTTATTATAGATGGATTATAATAATATAATTTAAAATTTTATTGATAATAACGTCTTTTAATTTGCATTATGGAGTTAGGCTTTTGGTATGTAATATGTATGTAGTAATAGAAAAATATTTCATTTTATTAACTTTTTTCGACCAAGCTCGACTAAGTGAACGGTTCAACTTTGATCTGAAGCTCTAATTCTGGCTATGCCTTCAGCAACTTCGATCGCAGCCAGAATCCCTTGTGATTGGAGTCGAAGCTCAAACTAACCTCTTACCCAAGTCAAAGTCGGAGGTGGGAATTAGTGTAACCGGTTTGATCCGAACTAGTTTTGGACAAATTTTGAAACTGAACAGATATGCACTAGTTTTAAAAATTTAATAATCAATTTGACTAATTCATCACCGAAACCGAAACTTTAGATTTTTTCGATTTCGGTCTGATCCGGTTCGATTTTTTCAGTTTACCGTTTTTACACGTGTGACACTACATAAGTTGAGACAATATATTTTTTTGTTCAAGTTAATTTTTTTTTAAAGAGAATTCCCATTTTTTTTTAAAGAGAATTTCCTCAATTCTTTGATCTGTGTTCAAAACAAGTTAACGAGAAAAAAGGCCCAGTGTTAAGAAGTCGTGCTACGTACAAACCCATTGGGGGCCTGCATGCGCACGAAAAGGGTGTTTAGGTCATTTTCCTACAATTTTATTCAAATGTCAAAAATATCCCTCACTTCATCTTCGTCCCTAAGGTCAGATCAGAACACAGACCCAGCATAAATTTTCCCGATCTGATGTAAAACAAACAAGCCTGATTCCTATCATTGTTAAGAAGAACCACCCATGAACATGACCATAGGGGTGGGCAGCGGGGCCCCGCCCCCGCCCCCGCTGCCCTGCCCGGCTTCCGCCCTGCCCCCGCATGGGCGGGCAGGCTAACCCGCTCCGCCCATGCGGGGGCGGGGTCCCCCGCCCCGCATAGAGAAGGCATAGCGGGGGCGGGGGGCGGGATGACCCCAGCGGCGCCCCGCCCCCGCCCCACATTAAAATTTTTTATTTATTTATATATATTAAATAAATATATTGTATATAGATATACACAATTTATAAAGACTTAAAATTATATTCAAGTCATTGGATTGTTTTGGCCTCCTAGGCCAATCTTTATATAGGAGGCCAATGAAATCCCCAACCCCGCATGGTGCGGGGCGTGGTGCGGGGAATGGCACCCACCGCCCCGCACCATGCGGGTAGCAGGCCTACATGACCATTTTGCAATGTATATAAGAAGTCAGATTTCAAAACTACCCTTTCAATCAAATCCTTTTTTCCAGTCCCATAGCTTTAGGAAGCAAATACAGAAAGAAAATTTTGCAAAAACTGAAAATAGAATGAGAGGGAAAAAAAAACCCACTAATTTGGATAAAGACAACAAATCAAACAAATAATAACCCGGCAATTGAAAAAAGCAACGGATCAAGGAATTGGATTTCCTAAAAATCGAGAAGATAAGGACTTTTGGCAACAAGAAAAAAAAAATACAAAAACGCAGGAAGAAAATAAAAAAACTAAAACACATTGATCAAATAAACACCCATAAAAAAAGAGAGGGATATATACGAAACTTACTCAAAGCCAAAGAGAACAAAGAAAAAAAAAATTGAAACTAGTCCAACCCAATTACATGACTTAATGCAACACTAAATTGAGGATTGCGTAGAGCACCAGAGCCGTGGTTGATGAAGCCTCATATATTGGGTCTTCAATGGATTTCGAGGGATGGGGTTAAGGTTTGGAATAAAATGGTATCGTTTGAAGAAACCGAACTCCTCGTTTCACAGGTTTCGCATTGTTTTATTTTCTTCAAAACGGTGAGTCTCTCTCCACGTCGGATGCCGTCCGCGGACAGACCCGAATTTGTGACTGCGTTTAGACTTTTTCTAAAAACAAAAAACAAGCCAGCCATGAAAACCCCTAAAACCTCAAAGTCCAGCGCTCTGCAACACATGCCACCGCAAAACCATTAGGACCTTCAACAGTTCCAAGCAAACCTCTCTCTCTCTCTCTCACTCTCGCTTTCTTTCTATGTTGAGTCTATAGAAGCTGAGAGATGAAAGTTTTGAGAGCACTGAGAACACTCCCGACCCTCCCTCCAAAACCCTACAGAGACCCTCTCTACCCGACCTTTCTTTATCAATTTTTCTCAGCCCAGCCTCAAGAACAAGATCACACACATACAACCACATTCTCGGACTCTGAAAATGACTCAGACTCTGTCTTTGACAGTACCCATTACACAATACCAACCGTTGCTTCGGAGCCCAACGCTCAACCCGCTCAGCAGCCCACTTGGGATGAGAAATATAGGGCGAAAGCTGATGAGTTAATCTTTGCGAAGGAAACCCAGAAAGGAAAATTGAGGACTTTGCAGAAAGAGGAGGAGAGGAGGAGGAGAGTGCTTGCCAAGGTGCTGCTCGAGGCGGCGTTGGAGGCAGCGGACGACGAGGTGGAGGAGCAGGATGAGAATCTTGTGGTGAAGGAGGAAGACCAGAAGTCATTGTCGGTTGGGATAATTGGTGCTCCAAATGCTGGGAAGTCTGCACTTACAAACTACATGGTTGGGTTTGTTGGCTATTAATACATGTTCTGCACCATCATTTCATATGTAAGCTTGAACTTTCAGAAGTTCTTCAGGAGTAAATTCAGCCTGTGCCGAGTGAATTGTAGGTTGTCTTTCCGAAAATGTCTAAACAAGTCTACCTTGATATGTAGCTCATTTCCAAGATTTTAGTTGCATAGTAGGTGCTTGTAATGTTATTTTCTGAAATTAATAGTTTAGTAACACGGTTGCTTGAAAATGTTAGAAGTTAAATCATTATGTAAATAATATTGTGAATCTAAGTAATAAAAACTTGTGAAAACATTTAACTTTTTAGAATTAATTTTTGCTTTTCATCTTGGAGTACTATGCATGACACGCATAGTGTCATCAATGAATTACGAGATAGCTTGTGCATTGTGTATCAAAGTTGTGGTGCCTGGATGATGTCTTCTATTGCTTCTCCATGGTGCGTGATGATTTTTCTTTTTCTTTCTAATATATTTTTTTATTTTTCTGCCCTGTGTACTCTACTGCTGAACTTGGAGTGCTATTAATACAATGTCAAGCCAAATTCGTTAATTTTGGCATGTGGGAGATTTGGGGAGTTTTTACAAAAATATTAACGGTGAGGTAGGAGTTGCTACACAAATCGATGCTTTGGTATGGAGATGTTTATTAAATGAGGAGTATCCTAAAAAACAATTTCACATTGAAGGGGAAGAGAAGCAACAGTTCAGCATAGATGGACTGGTCAGCATAACCAAGTTTTATGAAGGCAGTGCATTGCTATTTCTCCTGTAATTATTTTTTTATAAGTGAGAAGATATATTATTAATATTGAAATAGGCATAGCCCAAGTATACAGGAAGTATACGAGAGAATACACCCGGTTAGGAGCTAGAGCTTTTTCTCCAGTAAATTAGGTCCCTTTCTGTTTAGTTGTTGTTGTTGTGTACCAAGGGCGGCTACGGGATATAGAAATTTTGTGAGTCTAAGAATGGAATTTACTTTTCAAAAAAAATCTTAGGAAAGGGATTTTAATCCTGAATAAACATCCTATCCATTTCCCAATAGAGCTTGATTGAACACCAACAGATTTCTGCTTCCCAACTAGCTTGAGGAAATTTGTTAAAGACCCAACCATTGATCTAAAAGTCTTAGGACTGTTGGATACTAACTTGGTTAAACCTTTAACCCTTAGGATCATAACATTTCATCACACTTCCAAATCCGACATTCATGGCGGTGCACTCTATCGACATTGACCTGGTGGTAGCCCTTTCCCTTTTAACGGCTTCACTCATCTATGAGTATTCAATGACTTAACACCATGCCCATACATAGTACCAAGGTATTTTAATCCAGCTTATAGGTGGCCCCCTCCGTAACTTGAAACTCGTGACGTAGTCCCTACTCTGATTCCAATTGTTTTTTTTTTTATAAGTAACTCTGATTCCAATTGGTAAAGACCCAACCATTATCCAAAAGTCGTAAGACTGTTGGATACTAATTTGGTTAAACCTTTAACCCTTAGGATCATAACAAAATTGGAGTGAAAATCTTAAACCAATTAACTAGATGGAATTTGAACTCCTCAAAAATCTTAAACCAATTAACTAGATGGACTTTGAACTCCTCACTGACTCATCCCCAGCAGGATTTTTGGTGGGGCAGAGTTGGTGATGAGTCCAAAATCCATCTAGTTAATTGGTTTAAGATTTGCAGTCGATTTCCTCTGGTTGGTTGGGAAAGAGTGACAAATAATATGTAGATAAAATGCTTAATCAAAGTTATCCGGTTGCCTTAAGACAGATTCACTTCCATCCAGCCAATTGATGGTGTTTTATCTGGCCTCTTATAGATAGAAGGGTGACAAATAATCTGATCTGATCAAGATTTTCCAGTATCGGTCAAGTACTAGCAGTATTTAGCTTATAACCACATGCACATATGTTTTTTTAGAGGTTAACCACATGCACACATATGTTATATCTGCAGTGCATTTGTTACAGGTTGGGACAAAGGTTGCTGCCGTTTCTCGGAAGACAAACACCACTACTCATGAAGTGTTAGGAGTGATGACAAAAGAAAACACGCAAATTGTGCGTATCTTGTTTTGATATATTACCTATTCACTTATATGTGTGTAAACACGAGTCAGTGTGCATCTACTTTCAAAACTAAATGGTTATCACATGCATATAATTTCTAAATCACTTTAATACGTAATATATGCGACTCAATAAATATTCTAATTTTTCTATATGACGTGCTTTTTGTCCTGGATTGATCTTTAGATACATTGCAAATATTTGTGCTCAAGGAATAATCTTACTCATTTGTAGTTTCTTGTGTGACTGGATAAATTGGTGAAATTTAATTTGTTCAGATGTTCTGCTTTGTTACAACTATTGATGCAACAATTCCAAAACTTTTTTAATTCCTGTAACATACCATTATAAAGAGTAAAAAACATATGGCAAAAGTACATTTTACACCTCCAAACTGATACTCAATTTGCAGAGTGGTATCTAAATGTCCAACGTTGAAACATTGCACCCTCAAACTATAAAAAAGCTACAATGTGGTCCATCCTTTAAAATCTCATGGTCGAAATTGGACATAAGATGACAAATTGTGTGAGTTGGAGGGCACAATGGCTTAACTGTGGTAGTTTGGGTACCATATTGTAAATTGAGCTTCAATTTGAGGGCGCAGTATACATTCTCCCAAAATAAATAAAAGGTAATATGCTAGAAATAAATGTCTTGCCCCCTTAAATCTTTAGTTATTACATCTGAAATCAGATTAGTCTTTTTTCCTAGGCATATAATTAAAAGAAGTCATTGTCCTTTCATATGTTATATCTCTCGTGTCTTTCTCGACACCTTAATGCTTTGGTTTTCAGCTATTGTATTAAACGGGGACAATGTCCATGATTTCTTGTTTTTAATTTATCGTACTTAGAATGTTTTTAGGTGTTCTTCTGTATACTTCCTGTATACATAGCCTATGCCTATTTCATTCATATCAATAATATTATTTCTTACTTATAAAAAAAAAAATATATATGTTATATCTCTCGTGTGTTCTAATAATTTCTCTGATTACTTATAAAAAAAATATATCTCATGGGAAACAAAGTGAAAGGAAGAATGAAAAAGTTTATTAAGGAACTGTGATTGATTTACATTGAGTGCTCTACTTATATACAAGATGAAGAAGAGCACATGTAAAATAGAGCTGGCAGTCTAACTAATTAAATGCTTAACAAAGTAACAAGCTAATCAAACTAATAAAAATGCACATGAAAAATTTCAGTGCTCAAAGACTCTTTCAGTTGGGTTGATGCTGCAGGCCAACACTTCAGGAATTTCTTTACATAAAATCATGGCAGGCTTATGCTTGTAAAGAGGATTTTTCTTCCATCTTTCTGTAATTTTTAATTCTACATCTAATTATACTTTTTGGAATGCGTTGCAGTCTAAATGAAATATTATAGATTTTCTTATTCAAATTATGTGTTTCTTTACCAAAGGCTGAAGCATTTCTTTTGTATAAAAAAACTGCAGATAAAATGGAGTGTTGGAACATCACTTAAAATTGTATTTTGACACCATCTTTATGTTTTCTAGCGAAGGAGAACTTTAGGACTACGCATTTTCATTATGTGACTGCAAAATTTTCGTTATTGCAAAACTTAAAGACTACACATTCTCGTTATTGTAACTTTACAATTTTCTCTAAGGTAATTGTTATTTTGTCCTGTTTGGTTATAACTTCAATAATTTCCTGCCTGTCCTCTGCAGTGCTTTTTTGATACGCCAGGACTTATGTTGAATAAAAGTGGATATCTTCACAAGGATATGAAAGTTCGTGTGGAATGTGCTTGGAGTTCTGTTAATCTCTATGATGTGCTCATTGTAATTTTTGATGTCCATAGGCATCTTACCAGGTCAGTGAATAGCATTTGATCACAAGTAGACATCCTTCTCTCTAATTTTTGCCTACTATTTCAGAACATCATCACTGTGGTAGGGAGCTTATAAAGCTGTCAATTCAGTTTGTGTGCATGTGTCTGCTACTTGCATTGAGTGTGTGTGTGTGTGTGTGCACGCGCTATGAAGAGAGTCTGCTCTTCTTATCACTCTATCATGTTATGTTCTTTTTTTTTTCATAAAAAAAATCATGTTAAGTTCTTTTTATAAGTAAAATTTATCAATATCAGTAACGTAGCCAAATACACTGGATGTGTACGAGAGAAAACACCCAATTGCACTTGGTGCCCAACATAACTATAATGATTTTGCCATTACTCCTTGAGCAACATTTTTTATAACCTTTTTCTTCGAGATGAGAGATGGAAAAGTTTTTACTTTGGGGGTGTCACCTGCCACAACTTTTTTTTTTTTGATAAGTAATCGATTTATATAAATAGAGATAGGCAAAACCCAAGTACACAAGATGATATACAAGAGAAAAGACCTATCTAGGTCGAAGTAAGAGAAACTAAAAAGTCATGAAAATTCAGGCCATTAAAGTCTAGAGCAATGGCCCATAAACATAAAGTACGGAAAAATAGGGTTCTAAGTTCCTCCGAAGACCGCTCCTTGTTTTCAAAAGTCCGATCATTGCGTTCTTGCCATATACACCACATAATACAGATCGGGATCATTTTCCACACCGCCTTGATTTGTTGGACTCCTCTTGGGAGTGTCCAACTGGCCAATAGATCTATCACAGTTTCAGGCATAACAAAAGATAACTCTATCCGGCTAAAGACTTCCATCCACAAGGCTCTAGCTGTCTCACAATGTAGCAAGAGATGTTCCACTGACTCACCAGATCTCTTGCACATGCAACACCAGTCTACTATAACTATCCGACGCTTCCTCAAATTGTCGATAGTCAGAATCTTCCCCCACGCTGCAGTCCATGTAAAGAAAATCGCTTTTGGGGGCGCCTTATTTTGCCAAAGTCTCCTCCATGGGAACGAAATATTAACAGGTTGGCAGGGGTGCCTTCTCTTTTTTCTTTGCAATTATCTGTATTAGGAAGCAAATGGAAACCTTAGCCATGTCTTTTACATAATAAAATGAAATAAGACCCTTAAGGCTTTTTCTTTTTCTTTTTTGGATTAGAGCTTTATGCCATAGGTGACAAATTGACTTAAGTTTTATATTAGGTCTTAATTTTTTTAACAAGTATTAGTTATTAAAAATAAATATTCTACCGTCTATCTTTGCTGTAGTCTTTACTTAACAGAAAAGGAAAAAATGAATATCCTACAGTATTGTAACTTTTGGCTTTATTACCGATTTTCACGGACACTTTCAACCCTGTTCATATATGAGATAATATGTTAGAGAAATAATTAGAGGGGAGAAAATCAAGTATACAGTATGTATTTAAATAATTTACTTAGAAATAGCAGCGAATGATGGGTACAAGAAGGAAATGAGCGGACACAGAATATGGTAGGGGAGTTTTCCATTCGATGTCGTTGGGGAGAATTAGTTTTGTAGCTGATTTCTCTTGTCGTAGTGCCACAAACAAGTGGAGTGCCGAGATTATGTGAGGTTATTGAGAGTGGGAAACAGAGCTTTTCTTGTTCAGCATTGCTCAAACAAACTTTGATACATGGAACTAAAAAAATCTTCTGGTGGATGTTGGTAGTTAGGAGGATCCATTGTATTGTTCACAGCGATGTGTCTTCAGTCTTCCTCTGAAGAGTGTGCTATAGGGTATGTCTGACCACTTGCAGAACATCAGAAATGTGTGCAGTGGCCAAAAACTCTGTAGCTTTAAATATTGTGAAAGTTGGTGGTGGAACTCAAGTCATAATTCCTTAATACCCTATTTCAATGGGCTGTAGCCCAAAACCCTGCAGCTTTTTCTGATTCCACTTTTCCAGACTTCCTAGTTCTTTGTCCCTTTTCCAGTTACGTGTATTTCTTGTATACGTTTTTGTGTAGTGGGGATCATCCTCTTTCTAGTCATAATAAAATCACTACTTACAAAAAAAAACTGTAATTAAAAAATGAGACAAAAATATCAATTGTATGGTAAGCAAGTATCAAGTATATGTTTACTAAACAATTGGCATATAGAGATTTTCATGGCTGTCTTATTTTCATCTGGTTTTACCTTCAGTGGAAAGGAAATGCTAAAATTTATACTGCAATCCCATCATTATCTCACTCTACTGACGTGGCAATCCTATAATTAGTTTCATTTAATAAATTTTGATATTCCATGTAATTGAAGAAAGTGAAGGCTTGCCTAATTATATGATTACTTAAATAAGTTGCATGCAAACTTAGGGCTAGTTTACTGAGATATTGTCAGATATTTCTTTCCCAAACATCACTTTTCAATTTCAAATTTTCAACTTTTTCATCTAATCATTGCTTAATCATTATCCAAATACAAAACCCAATACAACTTTCCCAAACTTTCAATCAAAGCACAAAAGATAATACAACTTTTTCAAATTTCAACACAAAAATTATATTCAAAAATTATATTCAAACAAGTTTTGAACTTTATAAAAATTTTATTCGACTTTTTCTCTCTCCTTTCTCAAAACCCAATAAAACATCTTAATTCAAAGCATTTCATTATTATTCACAAACCATTTCACTATTATTCACAGATATTTTGAGATATTCTAAATGTTCAAACGAGCCCTTAATATCACACAAAACAACTGATAATCCTTAAGTATGATGCTGTATTTTTAACCCCCTAGGGGTTGGCTCAAGTGGTAAAGGCCTTGGGCTTGGGGGTATGCTCACTTAGGTCTAAGGTTCAAATCCCTTTGGGTGCAAAAAATCTCTAGAGGCCATCGGACTAGAGGATTTTCCTCTTGAATTACCCGAGGTGCACTTGCAAGAAACTCCTTGCTGAGGACCTGTGCACCCCCGGATTAGTCAGGATGCTGTTCCTGGAGACCCGGTGCCGTATTTTTTTTCTTTTTCTTTTTTATTGCCCCTTTATGTGAAATTAAGTTGCATGAATGCATAGTTATTTTAAAACATAGTTCAGTATTTGACTGTAATTATAGTTCAGTTGTTTTAATCTTTTCGTTCTGCCATGCATATAGGCCTGATTTAAGGGTTATAAGATTGATCAAACGAATGGGGGCACAACCGCACCCAAAACAGAAGCGTATATTGTGTATAAATAAGGTTGATTTAGTTGAGAAAAAGAAAGATCTGTTGAAGGCTGCTGAACAATTTAAAGATCTTCCCGGATTTGAAAGGTAAGCATTTCTTGCAGGACAAAAAAAAAAAGTTGGGTTGTGACCTTTCTGAAAATTGTCTAATAATGATAGCTTCTGATTCATATTATATAATTTTACTCCGTAGGTATTTCATGATTTCAGGACTGAAGGGCTATGGAGTAAAAGATCTAACTAAATATTTGATGGAGCAGGCATGTGGTTGCACCCATTACATCATTCTTCCTAATTGAATTTACATTTCTGTAGTAAGAGTTTCTTGAATTTATTTTGTTGCTATGTCTTTTAGAATGCCATCTGATTACCAGCCAGGACATCACAAACAAGCTATTTTGTCAACTGTTGACTCTTGTGAGAGCTATAGTTATGGGCTCTCTTTATAACTCTTGATTGTCAGAAGAATTAATTTCTGAGTTATATTGTTTGATACGAATGTTTAATTCATACAATGTCTCTGCACCTTTACTTCTTTCTTGGAAGAAAAAATATTCTGTTGCTTCTCTTGCTCATAATAAATTTTTTTTTTATAAGATACTCAAAATAAAGTTTTAGACGGTTCAATTACTTTTCATTCATATGAATTTTGTTTGTTTGTTTTTGTTTATCCTTTTTGTATCAATAGCTATACACACATCTGGAAGATTTATTAATATTGAATTATATTATATAAAAATGTTTCATAAGCATCCGTGTACCTGGGTTATGCCTATACTTTATTATCAATAAAAAATTTTATTATGTTAAAAAAATGTTTCAAAAATTAATTAGTTGTATTTTTTTAATATTCATAGGGTTCTTCTTACTTGTAAAAAAATATTCATAGGGCTTTAGTACTTGGAATTCCAGAGAGAGAGAGAGAGAGCTATTTTACCAATCTGTCCTGCATTTGCCCCAGCAAGTCTCACACATTTGTCAATTCAGACCTTTTTGTCCTCTCTATCTTGAAGATTAAATATTATGCATAAATATTCTAGGAGCCTTCTCCAAACATTGAACGAAAAAAGCCCCGCCGCCTCTCACAGCCTTTAGCTTCTGCTGTTGTTGAGATACATTTACTATTAGTTATATGGTGGGAAAAATTTCTTGACAAGTTACTGAAGCTAAAAAAGACAGTTTTGTCACAAGGCTTCTTATAAAATACATTCATAATCGATCCTCTTGATCCTTGACCTCGAAAAGCAGAATTGTTATGTGACAGGAAAGGTGAAGGTGATGCATTGGGAACGAATATTGAGAGAACTGATGAAAATGGCATTACTGTTTCTATTTATGATTTACTCAATCAACTTGCTCTTGTAACTCTTACTTTTTTCACTGGCTTCTTTTGCTTAGGCAGTTACAAGACCATGGGATGAAGATCCTTTCGCTATGAGTGAAGAAGTTATGAAGAATATATCATTAGAAGTTGTCCGCGAAAGACTATTGGACCATGTTCATCAGGTAGACCTGTGAATTTTTCATTTGTCTACTTTAAGGCCATGGTATTCATCTGCCAACAGGACCATCTGCTTATTTCAGGAATTAGCATAGATAATGACTATGTACTCTTCTCCTTTCAGGAAATCCCATATAATATTGAGCATCGTTTGATAGACTGGAAAGAATTACGAGATGGTTCTTTAAGGATTGAGCAGCACTTAATCACCCACAAGCTAAGCCAGCGCAAGATTCTTGTGGGAAAGAAGGGCTCCAAAATAGGGTAATATGCAAACAACTATCTTAAACATTATTCATCTATTTGTAGTTATTTCTCATACTGGTGATAAGTATTTCGACGTTTTACAAGATGGAAGCTGTTTCATTTGGTCCCGTGTGCATACTCGAACAGATTAGTTTCTCATAGTGTTGACTGGTATTTTTCGATGTTTTGCAAGATGGAAGCTGTCTTGTTTGATCATGTATACATACTTAGAACAGATCCTAGTGCAGTGCTGCAATGAAATAATCTGGAGTTACTAAGTTTGTGCATTACCAATCTGTTCTCTGCTAAGCGACATCTAAATTCATGATTCACTGTTGGAACGTTGCCTGGTTATTAAGGGGACTTAATTTTACCTTATATTAGACATCCATATGAAGCTGCTCAGAAACCGCGAGGTTGATTTTATTGAGGAATTTGTTGAATGTCCCTTCAGGAAGCTATAGTGACAAGCCACTCAAAATCAAACCTGCCTAGCCTGCCTAGTCAAAGTCCCTCCATAAAACCCTCCAACCACAAGTTGCCAACTAGGACAAAGAGGGCGGGGAAAATTTGTGGGCCCCAGGCACCGTGGCGGGACAAAAATCTGAACCTGATCACATTGACTGGAACTGGGGACTTGGAGCATTTTTTATGAGATTTTCTCTAAAATGGGGAAACGAGGCAATTTTTCTTTAACTTAGAACTGAGAGTTTCATCTGCGGTGGTTTGTCTTGTGTACTTCAGCCTTCTATTTATTCCTCCCTCTTCCTGCGGCAATCAATAGATAGCATGTGTTCTCATGTCTTTATTTTGCATAATTCTAATTATAAATACTTTTTTCCTGGCACAGGAGAATAGGCATTGAAGCTAATGAAGAGCTAAGGTCTATATTCAAGAGGGAAGTACATCTCATCCTTCAGGTTAGACTTAAATGATGCGTTTATCAAGTTGTAGGCAAATACCAAGAATTGTACCTTCTCTGCATACCGTCTGTACGTGTATATAGAAGTCCTGTTTGGTACACTTGTACCTTGATCTCCCATGTTGCTTGCCTTACAACGGCGATACGGAGCGTAGCTTTCAAGTTGGCAAATGATTCTTCTTGTCTGATTGGGAGACTCCATCTATGCCAGAAGAATTCCCACCATCCTGCTTCTAGTTTCTTGATCTTTAGAAAGTTTTGAGAATGTCCACATTTTCATTAGAGTTCCCTGTGATTCTGTATCTATGCACGAATAATGAGGTCCCTTCATTTAAGATGTATTTCTCTCTATCAGATTGTTCTGTTTTGTAACACCCCATTCCCCTAGGGTTACGGATGAAGACATTTTTTAAAATCTTAGAGAAACGGTGTGCTACTAAACTTGACTTGAAAATTTTCTTAACGAAGTACCAAATACAAAAATTTCTTACAATAAATAAAGTGTTCTATATTAAAATATTGAAATCATAGAAGAGAGTGAGAATAAGTATTTATTAAAAATTTCTCAAACTTTATATCATAAAAATTATAACTTAAAATTTATATGCGTGATCCAGGCATTCGCCACATCTCCCTGGGCCAAGTCCTATCATGCAATCTGTACTTCAAAAAATAATTCTCACCTAGATGATTTTAAAGCATAAAGCAAACTAAAAATGAGTTGAAGACATTCAGTAAGAAACTCATCATAATGTTAAAATACTTAATATAAGACTTTTCATAAAATATTTCATGTTGAGAACTTAAAATCATGATTATTTATACATATGTTTATGACATGCATGACTTATCTGACTCATCTTACTTATCTTGCTGGCCCACAGACTTAATCTTGTGTGCAAGGTTGTGCATCGGTCCCACATCCTATGGCCACAGAGGAATTCATTAATAGTATTCTAGCATACTATGGTAGACCATGCTTAGGTCTGTGGCTTGCACATTTATTTATAAATTACATTGATATCATGCATCTGAATAGTCATTTTAGCTTACACTTGATCGTAAAAAAACTTACGTGTCTAATGCAACGTGAAATGCATGACATGCATGATACATACACAAGTATAATATGCATAATGAAACACGATCATGAATTATGATAAATGACATGCTTGTAGATATCATGACATAAGTGGTTCATAAACACTGGTTTCTAAAGAAATAGCTTGAATAATAATATATATATATATATATATATATATATATATAACTAGCTAACATGTGTTAATCCTAATTTATGGTCAAGTTACTTACCTTGTAATATTTTTCAATATTTTTTACATGAAACCAATCACCTATAAAATAGGCGCTCAATTTGCATAAATCTCTAATTAAATACGTACTTTGTAATTAAAACCTAAAATACTAAAATAACTTATATTTCCTAAAAAATCTAAAATTCTAGTAATCTTAAAATATCATCACTCTCCAAATATTCAAACAATTAAATCCTAAAAATATTTTTACATCCAAGGGCCTATTTTCTCTTGATTTTAAGATAAAATATCATCACCCTTCAAAATTCATGTGAACTTGTATGTCGTGACTCGAAATATTCATGCAACCAATTACACATGCATGCCCACGTTGTTTAGGCTAAGCTCGTGACCCATTAGCATAAAACTACGTTGGAGAGAGAGAGAGAGAGAGAGAGCTAACAGGAGGGAGAATAGGAGGGAATGAGATAGTTCTACTGAGTTGGAGGAAACACTGGTGGCTGGGTAGAGAGTGGAGCATGGAACTGGACGTGGAAAACACAAACTGAAACTGATTGTGCACTAATAAAGTAGGAAATTAACATAGCACGACAAGTGTATGAAAAAGGTCCTCAAAGGAGAATTGTTTCATTCATAGTGTAAAACAGCATCTCTGCCTTACTTTGTACAGTGTGTTCACAATGTATTTATAGAGCCTTTTTGCATCACACAAATATATTCCAGGAATATTTTATATCTCAATTACACAATAATAGAATCTGTTATAAGGAATATTTTCTAGAGTATTCATTTTGACACCTAGCGTAGGATTTCACTCTTTGATTGTGCAGCATTCTTTCTAGAGTCTTTTAGAGCCATCTCCATATTTCTGTTGGAGCTTCTCAATTATTATCATGTTCTGATCCAGAGAAATTATTTTCCTTAACAGCCCCCCGCGAGTCAAGCGACAATGAGCAGATGGTGAGGCTTGAGTGTAACAGAGTGAATCGAGCTGTGGAGAGTGGTTTAGTAAGAATGTCAGCAAGCTGATCTTTGCTAGACACAAAAGAAACTTTAAGAGCTTTGGCTACCACTCGATCACGGATAAAATGGTGATTAGGGTCAACATGTTTAGTGCGAGAATGCATCACAAGATTTACAAATAAATAAGTTGCACCCAAATTGTCACACCATAGGGTATGTGGCTCAGGAAGAAAAATGCCAAGTTCTTTCAACAATGATTGTAACCACATAATTTCACATGTTATATTAGTTATCGCCTTATACTCAGACTCAGTAGAGGATCAAGCAATAGTGGGTTGCTTTTTAGAACCCCAATAGATGAGGTGTGATCCAAAGTAGATAAAAAAATTACTAGTAGACTTGCGGTCATCAGGGCAACCAGCCCAGTTAGCATCGGAGTATGCAGAAAGAGTGTTGGAAGAGGATGAAGATAAATGATCACCAAACTGTTGAGTAAGACGTAAGTAATGAAGAATTCGTTTGATGGCTTGCCAATGAGGAAGACGGTGACAGTGCATAAACTGACACACTTTGTTAATTGAAAAAGAAATATCTGGCCGAGTAAAGGCCAGATATTGCAGGCTACCCACACACTGCGGTATAATTGAGGATCTTCAAACGAGGGACCATCCAGGGCAGTGAGTTTGATGGAGGAGGACATGGGGGTAGACACAGGTTTGGAATTATGTATATTGGTCCGATGTAATATATCACAAATATACTTGGATTGAGACATGAATAAACCAAATGAATTACGACAAACCTCAATGCCTAAGAAAAAATGCAACTGGCTTAGATCTTTAATAGGGAGATAAGACCAAAGTGCATCAATGAAATCTGAAATAAGAGAAGTATTAGATCCAGTAACAATAATGTCATCTATGTAAATTAAAATATAAATTGCATGAGAATGAGAATAAAGAATAAATAATGAGGAATCTGATCGGGAACCTTAAAACCTAAGAGAGAGCAGTCTATCACTCAGTTTAGAGAACCAAGCCCTAAGGGCTTGTTTAAGTGCATAAATGGACTTTTTCAACTTACAGACATGAGTGGGGACATCCGGATTGACAAACCCAGGGAGTTGCTGCATGTATACGGCTTCTTCCAAATCATCGTGTAGAAAGACATTTTGTATGTCCAACTAATGCAGCAGCCAATTGGAAGCAATGACAAGAGAAATGAGAAGGCGGATTGTGACTAGCTTTACAATAGGGCTAAATGTTTCAGTATAGTCTATGTCGGCTTAATGATGAAATCCCTTGGCCACCAAACGTGCTTTGCGGCATTCAAGGGTGCCATCAGCAAGTCATTTGGTTTTGAGAACCCATTTAGAACCCAAAATATTAAGATTAGAGGAGAAGGGTACCAGATCCCAGGTTCGGTTGTGCAAGAGAGTTTGAAACTCGATATCCATGGCACTGAGCTACTCGGGGTACTTGGAGGCCTCTGTATAGGAAGTGGGTTCTTCAGAGAGAGAGAGAGAGAGGGTTTAGGATGAGGCCATGGGACTGTGCCATCAGAGTAATGAATCGGAAAAAACTTGTTTGCTTTTAGAGCGGGTGACCATAGGATGAGAAGTGGGAGTCCAAGGTTCTAAGTCAGGGCAAGGGAGTGAGGAAGAAGATGGCGCAGAGGGAGAGGCGCCTGATTCATGTAGGGAAGAGGTGGAAGAAGATGAAGGGGAAGAGGTATCGGGTAGAGGGAGAGAGTCTGGTGTGGGCTCAATATTGAGTGGTCTTGGTAAGGGAAGGCCCGTAGAGGAAGATAGAGAGCTCTGGGGAAAAATAAAGGCCCAGGGGCATAAGGGACTGAAGACGAGAGGGATGAATTGGGCTGGTTGGTGGGCTGAGAGGCAAACGGAAAACGTAATTCATCAAATCTTACATCCCGAGAGACATAGGTTTGGCCTGTGGGAATATGTAGACAATTATAGCCTTTATGATCAGGACTGTAACCCATAAAAACACAAAGTTGAGACAGCAGGTCCATTTTATGTCGATTGAAGGGCCGTTAATTGGGCCAGCAGGCAAACCCAAAGGTACATAAAAACTTATAATTAGGAGAATGATGAAAGAGTTTTTGAAAAGGAGAAATGTTATTAAGGACGGGAGTGGGCATTCGATTAATTAGAAACACAACGGTTTGAAAAGCCGCAGACCATGTTTGGAATTATGTATATTGGTCCGATGTAATAGATCACAAATATACTTGGATTGAGACATGAATAAACCAGACAATATTACGACAGACCTCAATGCCTAAGAAAAAATGCAACATGCCTAGATCTTTAACAGGGAAATAAGACCAAAGAGCATCAATGACATTTGAAATAAGAGAATCAGTAGATCCAGTAACAATAATGTCATCTACGTAAATTAAAATATAAATTGCATGAGAATGAGAATGAAGAATAAATAATGAGGAATCTGATCGGGAACAGCAATCCATCACTCAGTTTAGAGAATCAAGCCCTAAGGGCTTGTTTAAGTCCATAAAGGACTTTTTCAACTTACAGACATGAGTGGGGAAGTCCGGGTTGACAAACCCAGGGGGTTGCTGCATGTATACGGCTTCCTCCAAATCACCGTTTAGAAAGACATTTTGTATGTCCAGATGATGCAGCGGCCAATTGGAAGCAACAACAAGAGAAATGAGAAGGCGAATTGTGACTAGCTTTACAACAGGGCTAAACATTTCAGTATAGTCTATGCCAGCTTGCTAATGAAATCCCTTGACCACCAGACGTGCTTTGCGGCATTCAAGGGTGCCATCAGCAAGTCGTTTGGTTTTGAGAACCCATTTAGAACCCAAAATATTAAGATTAGAGGAGAAATGTACCAGATCCTAGGTTCGGTTGTGCAGGATAGCTTGAAACTCGATATCCATGACAGCGCACCACTCGGGGTACTTGGAGGCCTCTGTATAGGAAGTGGGTACTTTATGGATAAAAGTAGAGAGAGAGAGAGAGAGAGAGAGAGAGAGAGAGAGAGAGAGAGAGAGAGGTTTAAGAGGAGGCCATGGGACTGTGCCATCAGAGCGATGAATCGAAATAAACTTGTTTGCTTTAGAGCGGGTGACCATAGGATGAGAAGTGGGAGGCCAAGGTTCTAAGTCAGGGCAATGGAGTGAGGAAGAAGATGGCGCAGAGGGAGAGGCACTTTATTCGTGTAAGGAAGAGGTGGAAGAAGATGAAGGGGAAGAGGTATCGGGTAGGGTTGATAAGTGAGGGAGAGAGTTTGGTGTGAGCTCAATATTGAGTGGGCTTGGAAAGGGAAGGCTTGTAAAGGAAGATAGAGGTCTAGGAAAAATAAAGGTCTAGCGGCAGAAGGGACTGACGACGAGGGGGATGAATTGGGCTAGTTGGTGGGCTTAGAGGCAAACGAAAAACGTAATTCATCAAATCTAACATCTCGAGAGACATAGATTTGGCCCATGGAATATGTAGACAATTATAGTCCTTATGATCAGGACTGTAACCCATACAAATACAAAGTTGAGCCTGCAGGTCCATTTTATGTCGATTGAAGGGTCGTAAATTGGGCTAGCAGGAGACCCAAATGTATATAAAAACTTATAATCAAGAGGATGATGGAAGAGTTTTTGAAAAGGAAAAATGTTATTAAGGACAGGAGTGGGCATTCGATTAAATAGAAACATAGCGGTTTGAAAAGTCGCATACCAATATTTGGACGATACAGAAGCATGGGCTAATAGAGAGAGCCCAGTTTCAATGATATGGTGATGACGCCGTTCGACACTTCCATTTTGAGCATGAGAATAGGGACAAGTTAGTCTATGATTGATTCCAAAGGATTTGAGTAATGAATTAAGAGGCCCAATCTGATTGAACCGAAATAAAATTGGTAGAAAAAGAATTACTAACATAACGCAAAAAGGCCATGAAAATATAGGACACGTCAGATTTTGATTAGAGCCAAATGTATTTAGTGAAATCATCTACAATAGAAAAACAATAATGGCAACCAAGTGTAGACAGCACAGGTGCTGGCCCCCAAACATCAAGAAAAAGAAGTTCAAAAGGCTTGTGTGACTGTGAAGGAAAGGGTGGGTGAGGTAGAGCATGCGATTTTGCTTGAGAGCAGGCCGGACAAGGATATGAAGCTATGTCGTTAGTCACTGGAAGTTGAAAGTGTCGAAAAGTAAAAGATGTAGTTCGAGGAGATGGATAACCATGTCGTGAATGCCAAATTTGAGGAGAGGTATGTTCACCCATGCAAGCTTGCGGTGAAGAACAATTAGACCCAGTGGAGACAATGGGAAAGGCCGCAACATCAGTGGGGAGAACATACAATCCATTTTCTACAGTGCCCTGAAGAACCACCTCCTGGGTATGCAAATCCTTCACAAGAAAATAAAAAGAGTGAAATTCGAAGTATACAGAATTATCAACACAAAACTGACGTAGGGATAATAAATTTCGAGAAATAGGGGCAACATGAAGAAGTTGACAGAGAAGAAATTTGCCAAAAAATGTGTGTAATTGAGCCGAGCCAGCATTCTGAATAGGGAGTGTAGAGCCATCGCCAATGCTAACTTGGTCAGGACCTTGATAAGTTGCTGAGTCTAGGTTGAGATTGGAAAAATCTGCCGTGAAATGGTTAGTAGAGGCTATATCAGGAAACCAAGCATTAGAGTGAGTTGAAGAAAATGGCAGAGCCGTTAAGTGAGCAGCCAAGGATGGTGGAGCTGGGGCTTGGTAAGTTTGATTGAAGTGGTGATACCAAGACAAAGCTATGTGGCCTAGTTTCTAACAAACCTGACAGACAGGCCTGGTATCGGGTCTATTTGAAAAGAAATTGGAACCGTCGCAACCAATCCCACAACCACAATGGAATCCAGGAGCTCCTCTGCCTTGACCTGAAGGTGATGATGGGGATGCAGGCTTGGTGGTGGTGATATGGGTCGATAGAGGACTGCCCGAAAGAAGGGACAGTGTCTGGTGGGTTAGCCTTGATTCATGATTGAGGAGATAGCTGGATATGTTGAGAGGATAAGGGATATGGTCGTGTAGTGATGGAAGTCACAAGGGAGTCATAATTAGTACCCAGTCTATCTAAGAGATAAATGGAGAATTCGAAAGGGAAAAGGGGCTGTCCTACTACACCAAGAGAAGCTGACAAGGTTTTTGCCTTATGAAAATATTTAGTAATGGTTTTAGATCCCTTTTTGAGGGTTGCAAGCTTATATTGAGTTTGCATTACGTGAGCTGATGATTGAGTAGCAAACAAATTATAAAGAGTAGTCCATACCTCGTGTGAAGTTGTGCATTCCAGAACATGGGCTAAAACATGATCTAATAGAGAGGAGTTAATTGCTTAAATGATAAGTTGGTCTTCTTGAATCCATTTGGTATACTTTGAATTGGGGTTGTCTTCAAGTATAGGAGAGGGCATGGGAGTAGTCCCATCAACATGACCAAATAATTGATGGCCTTTGAGAAACAGAACTATTTGTGATTTCCATAACAAATAGTTGTCAATGGTAAGCTTGATGGTGACAAAATGAGTAGCAGAGTTGATGATGTCAGCGGTGTTGGAGGATGGTGGTGGTGAGATTTCGGTAAATTTTTCTGAGGTATCTGAGAGATCCATACTATTTTACTGGTAGAGAAGTAGACGTGAGTCTTTTGGAAGCTCTGGTACCATAATAAAGTAGGAAACTAACATGATAGCACAGCAAGTGTATGAAGAAAGTCCTCAAAGGATAATTGTTTCATTCATAGTGTAGAACGACGTCTCTACCTTACTCTGTATAGTGTGTTCACAATGTATTTATAGAGCCTTTTTACATTACAGAAATATATTCCACAGTTGGAATATATTATGTCTCAATTACACAATATTAATAGAATCTGTTATGAGGAATATTTTCTAAAGTATTCCTTCTGACACCTAGCGTAGGATTTCACCCTTTGATTGTGCAGCATTCTTTCTAGAGTCTTCTAGAGCCATCTGCATATTTATGTTGGAGCTTCTCAAATTATTATCATGTTCTAATCTAGAGGAATTCTTTTCCTTAACATGCACGCATAAACCGGTGGTGGTAGTCTCCTCTTGTTCCCCCGTGATTCTAGCTTTCATATGGCGGCTTCTATGGTGCTGTAGGCTTGAGCGGTGTTTTCTGTGGAGGTTGGATGACTAAGGATGGTTGCGAGCTTGTTGGTTGGTCGTGCTTGGAGGTGCTTTGTTTTTTGGTGTACAAAGCACGGGTGCATTTGGTGTCATTTACGTGGGTTGTGACTTGGAGAGGATGTGCAACAGTGGTTGGGGAAGGCTAGGCTTCCCGTTTTGCTTTCTAGCTGACGACGCGGGGTGGCGCTTTAAGAGGTTTAGCGTGGGAGGGATACTCGAGTCTGGCGGCAACGACTATAGCTTGGAAGGAGGCAAACGAAACCCTACTCCTAGTGGAAGATGAAAGGGGATGGTTGGGGAAGAAAAGGACTTGCAGCAGTTGCACTCAGATGAAGTGCTATCGTCTGAGAGAATAACATAATGCAGAGATATATATTGGGGAATTGGGAGAGGGTGCCGAAGAGTTAAGTTGGACTCGATTAGTGATCACCGAGAGTTTGAATTTTAAAATATAATCTAACAGTTCATTTAACATAAGATTAGTAGTCACTAAGACTGTGCAAGAAACATGATTTTAAATTGAAAAATTTTAAGCCGATCTTAAATTCTAAAACAAGTCTAACTCGCCCGATAAATATTTTTAGGCTTTTAAAATAACAATTGAGCCTTTCACCAATTAAATTGGGCTCACTTAGTCCATAACTATCAAATGGGCTTTAGATTTAATTATTGGCCCAATAAAAAATTTTCCATATTGCATCCTTAATAATATTGGACGGGTCTTACATATTTTCTTTTTAAAAAAAATATGGCATTCTATGTTCTGCGCAATGTCGTTGAAATCGCCTCAGGAGTTTAAAATGCTTTTTACTCATTACTCCCACATCTAGAGGTGTAAAGGACTTGAGTGGATGGGAAGCATGGTTAAACTCTACTTGTTTCATTTTATTTTAATAGTACTTTATATATTAAATAGAATTCGTTCATGAGCTATTAATCTTTACTGAATAGATTATTTGTATTGTATGTAGATATATAATTGAAAAGTGAATCTTGGATTTTCCTAAATATCTTGGGGAAGTTTACCAATGATTATATCACAAGTATTAATTACATGCCCTCAATTATTAATTACATGATGATTAATGATTAAAATAAACCAAGATTTTACTTAGAGATGACGCCAAAGCGAAAGTCTACAGTGCAGAGTGCAGGGACAAAAGTGTTTAGATTAAGCCAGTTACATTTGTGTATGTACATGCAGGTAAACTTTTCCAGTAAAAGAGTAAGCCAAGATTGAAATTCAAAGCCAATTTCAAGAAGAAAACTCTTAAAGACGCAAACAGTAGTACCAAGCTCTTCATAGTTCATATGACACATGAGAGAGGACATAAATATTGGCAGATAGAATTAGATCAGGGCATTACACAACTGCATGCATACTAAACATAGTATATTAATTGTCCACTTCGAAGCCTCTTTTCTGATACGCATAGCTAGCTAGACTGCGACCATTTGCTTTAACTTCCTAACCATTGTAAGGCTGAAATGGGAGGGATGTCAACTGATCCAGCAGCCCCGTAACTGGGGTAGCGAGCCTAGGCTCGTACGCAAAACCATGCAATTCACTGCAATCTCGATCATTATTATTGCCACCTCCACCACCTTGAGAGTATGGACATGGAGGAATCCATTGCCATTTCTTCCCGCAAATATCCAACAGTAAAGCCTTGTCCGACCCTCGAATCGTAATTACAATGAAATCTCCATGGCCAACACACTCAAACCCTTTTCCTCCTTCCAACTCCGCAAACTGGATATATAGTTGCTGTGGCATTCGTTCCACTTCCACCCACGTCGTCCCACAAGATTGCAACTCCCACAGCCTCAAACTCTTTGGTACATTTAGCTTACTTTTCTCCACTGCTGAAACTAAGAGTAAATTTCCCCTGCTCTCAATCAAGCTTGGTGATCGCAGAAATCTTCGCATGGGAGCTTGAATATTGCTCCATATATTTGCAGCAACATCATGAACTAAGACGCTAAATGGGTTATAGTTCATGCAGTAGAATTTTCCATCCACGTAAACCATGCGACCTGATTCATGGCTACAAAGCCTTGGCAGAGAAGAAGTTGTACCCCATATTGAGTAAAACCCACCCCCATCTATATGAAAACTCTCGGCCGTTAAATTTTTGACGGCATAAGGAGAAATCATGTCATCTCCGGCGACGGTGACATCCATTGATGTAGGGCTAACAGTTAGGCCAAGAGAAGGGAAAAGCCGGGGTTTTAGTGTTAGAGGCAATTGAATTACAGAACCAAGAATAGGGTTGCATAGGATTATGCTTTTCGGACCTGCCTCATCAGAAATCCAACAAACCAAGCCACCAGAAGAAGAAGCCGGTGAGAAACCCGAGGGAACCAGAGCAAAGGAAATGCGGTACCATGCGATATCATTAGGATCAAAGAGATATCCTTCACAAGGTCGCCTATTGTCAGTACCCTGATCTCCACCACCACTGTCCCTATATATGTAGCTCTTTAGTGTACTTTTGTGCTTGAAGAATATAAACCAATGGTGGTGAGGAGATACTCGGAGGTATAACTCAAGAAAACTGTCAGAAAACAAGAGCGCGTACCATCTCTTACAGACAGAACGCGCGCGAAAGAAGGCTGGCGGTGGAAGAAAAGAGAGCACACGATCGAGCAGCCTCTGTGGGATTTTGCTCCAAATTCTTCTGTCCATCCATGGAGTAGTCATGGTATTGGGAGTGGTCCCATTACTGCCACTCATTGTAGTAGCGAAAGTGTAGGAAGAGGGTAAGGTCATAGAGGCCGGGTGATGAAAAGTTTCCTGCATGCGTATGGTTTGGCTTGAATTTTTGGTTCAATACAAAAAGTAGAGCAAAGGATTAAGCTGGTGAAGAATTAGCTAGGCTTCCATGTTTATAGTGCAGATTCCTTCTTTTTTCACCGACAAACAAACGAGGCTAGCTAGCTAGCTGATATTTTTAATTGATGAAAGCTTGGGAAGTCGACATATAAATGCAAATCTAAAGAGGAATCACCTGTTAGTTGGTTTATCAATTACAGGGGATGGAAAAAAAAAGTACAACACACTATAAAAGACAAATATTTGGTTGGCCTTGGATGCATGCAGGGATGGGGTCGGGATAAGTGTTTGTTGTTTGTACAAGATAGGTTAATGGTATATTTTCTGAATTTTCTCTTAAATGAGAAAATGAATGACAGTCATGATTCTGTGATTGATCCATCTATCATTTCAGTGCTAGTGTTTTGTCATGGCCGAGGCAGGACCGAACATGGACGTTTAGATAGAATAGAGACAATGGTAATGTGCCAACACGAGTGTCCCTGAAGCCATCAGCAGTACTGCCAGAACAGAAATTTGAACGGGGGACCCGAATCAATACGAAGAAGATAAGGTTTGTGAATTGTGCGTATTATAATAATCTATATATATATATACTCGACGGATTTTATTTTTTGAGCAGTGATAACTACACAACATTTTATACGATACTTTTCATAATACATATTATAAAATAAGGGTATTTTTATAAAATAATATTAGTTTAACATTTTATACAATACTTTTCACAATACATGTTATAAAATAAGAGTATTTTTATAAAATAATATTAGTTTTATAAGATATTTTATAAAAATACCCTTCATTTTAAAACATTATTGTATAAAGTGTTGTGTGTTTATCATTTTTCTTATTTTTTACGGGATAACAAACGTGTAATTATTAGATAAGAAATGTACGGACACCAACAGATTTTATAAATATAAATTATATATATAGTTTAACTACATTTTTATTAAGTATATAATAAATTATTTATTTAAATTGATAATTTCTCGAGTTAAATTAAACAAAAAGCGCCATCATTTTTTTTTTTGCCTATTTTTTTCATAGAGAAAAAAAAAACTGATTACAATTATTTAGACTAGGCTATAATTAGAATAACAAACATTAAATATTTTTAAAGAACTTTGCTATACGTCATCTCCACACATCACACACTATACTTTTTTTATTTTTTATTTTTTAAATATATATTGGTTTTATTCTTCTTAAACTTATTGAATTATTCTACTCATTATCCGTATACTACACATTTAGCAAGAGAAAAAAATAAAAAAATGTGGTGTACGTGTGGTATATGAAGATGATGACTAGAATTTTTCTTTTAAAAAATATGACACATTTAAGCTTTAAAATTCTACAACACGTATTGATGTTTATGCATGCACTAGTTGAAAGTACTGATCTTACAAGTTGAATTAGGAGCGGGAAACATGAAGATATATATATATATATATATATATATATATATATATATATATATGATACGTATATAATAATTAGTGAGAAATGATATTTGTAATTGTGAGTGTGCAAGTGTCGTGTAGTCGCTTTGAAAAAAGTAAATAAATATGAGACTCATATGAAAAGAAATTAATTTTTTAATAGTTGATCACACTCTTTTTCAAAACGACTGCATGACGTTTGTGCATTTTACGACTATATGTAACATTAATCATAATTAACAGATACAAAAATGAATAAAAGCAAACCAACAGTACGTAGAGGTTTTTACATTCATTGCAGTACTACGTACGTACTCAGCTGGTCACCGTGATGATCATGATCTTAGGGAACGACCACAAAATCCGAACCCCACCCCCCATATATAGATTGTATTACAGAGCTGGTACCTTTCTCTTTTTTCTTTGACAGATCACGTGCAGATCATAAATTTTGATACCAATATTGACGTGTATTCTAGTAATTCGAGACATGCAGAATAAATTATTAAAATTCACCTTATAATTAGTTTGATATAGTACGTTGAATTATGTCAATTTTTAAAAGAATTTTTTGTAATTTCTTTTATGGACCTTAACATTTCACTATAATTTTATATGTATCTATATATATATATATATATATATATCCATAATGTTTTCATTAAAGAAAGAAAAACTTATTACCGAAGGTATTTTCGTAGCAAAAAGTGTTATTTTATCAATCCTCTTATTACCTTACATATGTAGATATGCCAATCATGAACACACTCACCACAAGATGTCCTAATATAAAGATAATTTCCCGCCTCGTCTCGGTGACATAGATGAGATGAGATGATAAAAGATAAAAATTAAATAAATTATTATTAGAATATAATTTTTTAATATAATTTTTTGTTTTTAAATTTGTAAAAGTTGAATTGTTTATTATATTTTCTGTAAGAGTACTTTAAGAAAGTTGTAATAATTATATGAGATAAGATGATTGCATCTACCAAACCAAACCAGGCTGCATTTTTCAACAATTGTTTTCATACTTACGTTTATTTTTTGTCATTAATAAAATCTTACATTCTCATTTTTTTCACATCTCATAAGAGGCAATAAAATATCTTAATCTCTTTTTATAAACTATTTGGTAAATTTACAACCTCATTTTTTCTATTTATTTACAGTACTTTTCTTTTCAATTCTTCCACAGTTTACTTAATTTTTATTAACAAATCACACATAACTACAGGATCAAGGATATCTAATTTTTATAACAAGCTTGATTACAGAAGAATCATAACCCTGTCGATCGATTAGGGAAGAAATATTTGAGATGTCAGGACTTAATTGATTGCACCAAAGACGTCATGATAGGTTTAAATTGCCACACGAGTTATTCAGATGATTTGCAGTACTCCATGTTCTATTTTTTAAATCTACAAAAGTAGGAGTTATCTTATTATACATTATTACAATCTCATTTTATCAACTTCTTTTTTTTTTAAATAATAAATTTATAAATAGTACTTAGATTGTATCGATCAATACAATAAAATATGAGTAAAACGATAGTATACTGAAAACATCTTCTCATCTGTTTACCTACTTCATCTGCTTCCAACAACTCTTTCCAAGTAGGATTTTGATACTTTAGAATAGCATTTTTTTTCAAGATAATTTTCACATATGCGATGATTGCCACCAATTACCCGTTTATCATTTATTTCATAATTTATCGGAATTATATTGTTTCTAGACATGAGTATAAGGTCTCGTTTGGTTATAGATGATATAAGTTGAGATGAAAAATTTATAAATAGTTGTTAGATAATTTGTGAATAATAATAAAATAGTTTAAATTAAAGATATTTTATAGAGTTTTGAAAAATGAGAAAGAAAATGTTGAGTAAAAATATTATAAAATTAAAATATTATTATAATATAATTTGAAATTTTTATATTTGAATTTTTTTTTTTTTTTTTGGTGTTTTGGTTAAAAATTTAGAAAAATTGTAAAGGTTAAGTAATGATTAGATGAAAAAGTTAAAAATTAAAAAATTAAAAAATATTTACATTTAAATATTATTTAAATGAGATAGATGAAGACCATCTATGAAACCATCAAGAGTCATTATAACGATTAAGGCTTTGTTTGAATTCAGAAAGTGTCTCATCTCATCTCATCTCATCTCATCTTATCATTATAACTTTCACAAATTCTCACATAAAATATAATAAAAAATTCAATTTTTTTAAATTTAAAAATAATAATAATAAATAATATTATAATAATATTTTTTATAATTTTTATCTTTTATTTAAAATCATCTCATCTTATCTTTGAATCCAAACCAACCTAATTAAAGAGTATCCTTAGTTGATGTTGGATTGAAAGTTGGTATTATCTGAGGTAGGATCGATCGAGAGTTGAGGCGTGGAAGATATCCCAAAGCAAGTGAGGCCAGTGGCCCAGGTATGTATCTCACAGTTTGGCAGATCAAACGTCCAATCTCATTTCAGGTCAAATGGAGTTATTCAGAAGACTACATGAGGTGCACAGCTGATTCAGGACAAGATCTGCAAAAACAAGCTGTCTCTTTAACTTAACCCTAGCTATCTGACTCCCTGAAGAGTCACAGTATTCTTTTTTTGTAAGCCTGTGGGCTTTTATGTTTGGTGTCGTTAAGGGAACCAAATCCAAGTCAAGAAACAATTAACAGTGTCTTGTTCGTGTCAATCCTTTTAGGATTAATAGAATAGCATTAGTTTCCGATTTTTCTCAACTTTTTTAAATCTCAATTCAATTTTTTTAAATCTCAAAATAATAATAATATTTAAAAAAATATTCTAACAATATTTTTCTTAACTTTCATCGTTCATCTAAAATCATTTCATTTCATCTTTGAATTCAAACCAACCTTCTCCAGAAATGTTATACACAATTTCTTTTGTTTGACATTATTCTTTCACCCTTACGAGTCCTAATGTCGATGTAGGCAAATGTATATGCAAATTAAGATTTAGCTAACAACTCTATTAAATTGTCCACGGTAGAAGAGGCAAATGCATTTTTTTCCTTACAAGTTATAGTAAATCTAAGAATATTATAATATTTGCAAAATATGAAAAATATGAAAAAAAAAATTAAGAAAATTGTTTTATTACTATTAAATTAATAATATTTTATTATTATTTCGACTAATAGATAAATAATCTAATGTGAGAATCTCTCTTGAATAGAATAGACAAAAGGTAAAACATGTGATTTTAGCCTAATTTTGCTTTTACCTTTGCCTACACCAATGCTAATGTTCTAATATGACATTAAATGATTACAAAACTATTTATCATTTATTACTTAATATCTAATTATTGAATGTCAAATAAGAAGATGGTGAGAAAATGATAACTAAGAGGATGATTGATAGAATTTTTCTTTGAGTTTATCTAAATATGATATAAATCTTGCATTTGTTATCAAAATCATTAGAGGGACCCTCGTAGCCTAGAAAGGAATTAGCCCGATCAGTAAGCCCATCAGTTATAAGCCCAAAGCAAGAAAGGCTTAGTTGGCCAGGTCTTAGAGACCAATATGGATCCTTAAGGTAACTGCCATGCGGGCCAGATAAGAATATTAGGCTAGTAGGTTGGGATAAGCTTGCCCTTTTTCAGATGATTATCATGTTAAGCCAATAAGAGCAAAGAGAAGATCGAGTTTGTAATTGGTACTTATCAACAACTCCCCAAGCCTATATATGTGATAAGAAAGTAACAATTCAGATAACTTGATACTCAAAGTTTTGGTGATATCCTCTTCTACGTATCGTTAACTTAGGCATCAAAGGTTCTTCAGGCACCCTGGGTCGTCAGGTTTCTTTATTGCAGGTAGAGTGTGTTGGTGAATAGGGTGTGGAACACGCCTCGAACAGTGGTACCTTCTGTGGGATCTCGAATTTACGAGTTCAGTTTCCCATCGAACTCTAGCGTGATTTCCACATGCCAGCCACCACTCGTGATCAAGACACAACACCTGCAGACATGGACATGTGGTTTGCAGAAATCAAGGAGAAATTAAAGAAGGTTATCGAAACAATGGAGGACTTGCAAAGGAAGAATGAAGTGCTTAAGTGTTGTAATGCCGAACTCAGCGAGACCATATTACTGAGCCATAATGAGCAGCTAGAAGGAAAAGCTCAAAGCGCCGGAGCGACAAATGCTGAAGAGTTGGAAAAGAAAAGATTACATGAAGACTTGCATAGTCTTGTTGATAAATATAAAGAGATGGCGAATAGAGGTAATTAGTCAAAAGTGATTGATTCAATGAATGAGAGATCAGAACTTCTAAATTCAGCATGCGCGGCCACTTGTTCAACCTCTTGATTGAGGTCAAAGCTTTGGTTATGCATGCCTGATCTGTAGAGATATGGTCCATCATATTTATATGTAAATAATTACAATTTTATGTTCTTTGATATATATAATATAGTAAATATTAGAAGTATTAATTATTCATATTATATACTATATATGATAAGTATAGTAATTATACTCAAGTATGAATAAGTACTAATACTTGTAATTAGTATATTAATATAAAGCTTTTAATTTTTATAAGAGATTTTAACGTAAAGTGGTTGAGGCATCCTTAACTTTGGATGAAATTAAATTATCTGAATGATCAATTGGGAGCATTGATGATATTGTTTAAAGCAGTTGCAAATTTAGCTGCAATCTTTTTATAACTCTATCCATCTACTTCTTTTACGAGTTTCTTCATTTGCCCATCTATATATATTTAATGTTGTGCTTCATCATTACAATATATAAATTAAGATTTCATGCATGATTTGTCCGCCTATACTCTTAGCTAGCATGACAAGCATGGAAGAAGTAAAATAAGTATTTCGTATAATAATAATAATATTTTATTCAACTTTTAACTTTCATCTCAATCTCGACTCAATATCTAAGCTATCCTTTAGAATTTTTGAAAGATGATATTCAAAATTTGAAATGAGATAGCAACATCTCGTTTGGATTGAGAAATCATGTCAACTCATCCCATTTCATCATTACAATTTTCTTAAATTTTCACACAAAATATAATAAACAATTCAACTTTTTCAAATCTCAAAATAATAATAATAATATTAAAAAATAATATTCTAACAATATTTTATATAATTTTTAACTTTTATCTAAAACCATCTCATCATAATTATTTACGTGGAATCAATATTAATAAAAAGTTTTATATTGTAATATTATCTCTCTGAGTTAGATTATTTAATCTAATCGAAAAAATGAGGAGGATCGATCTCATCCTCAGTACTAAAACGCACTACGTACGCTTTTAACTAAATACTTAAATTCAATTCTATCGTTGATGGGATTTGAATTCAATTAAATTCTATATGAATTCCCTCGAAGTTTCGAACCCGATTAGATCTACTGTGCTTTACTCAACCGATAAACACGCGTCGTAGACGTAAAAACCGTAGTTTTCTTTCTGCATAAGCAAGGCAACACAGATGGACTTTCGCTGCCATACGCTCGTACAAATCTTTGCAATTTCTTAGGAGTAAGAGTAATGTTAGAGAGAAGTCATTATAATAGTGCATACTTTGTACTCACTGCGTTGCTGCTTCTAATTGATTGTTCCCAACACTCACTTGGGGAGATATGTAGTCTAGATGTTGCCACACCATGTATACAAAATGGATGCTCTCAATAGTGAATTCTATCTATATTTATTCTTTGAATATGGGAAGAATCGGTGATCGATTCCGTGTGGCGGTGTGCCCCGCTCAGCCTCGCCGATTATTATATCATATCATATTATACGTAAGAAAAGATCGGCCGTTCAAATATGAGACTCTAGTAATCTCAAGCTTTTTCAACTTCGTTTGGATTCAAAAAGTGTTTAATTTCATCTCATCTCATTATTACAATTTTATCAAATTCTAATATAAAATATAATAAACAATTCAACTTTTTCAAATTCTTAAATAATAATAATATTAAAAAATAATACTCTAAAAATATTTTTCTTAACTTTTATCATTCATTTAAAACCATCTTATCTCATCTCTAAATCCAAACCAGCCTTGAGAAATGTTATACACAATTTCTTTTGTTTGACATTATTCTTTCACCCTTAAGGCTCCTAATATTGACGTAGGCAAATGTAAATGCAAATTAAGATTTAGCTAACAACTCTACTAAATTGTCCTCGGTGGGAGAGGCAAATGCATTTTTTTTTCTTACAAGTTACAGTAAATATAAGAATATTAGAATATTTGAAAATATGAAAAACAAAATTAAGAAAAAAGTTTATTACTATTAAATTAATAATATTTTATGATTTTTTCGACTAACAGATAGATAAGCCAATGTGAGAATCTCTCGTGAATATAACAGATAAAAGATAAAATATGTGATTTTAGCCTAGTTTTGCCTTTACCTTTGCCTACATCAATGCTAATGCTCTAATATGACATTAAATGATTGCAAAACTATTTATCAATTATTACTTAATATCTAATTATTGAATGTCAAATAAGAAGATGGTGCGAAAATGATAACTGAGAGAAGGATTGATAGAATTTTTCTTTTTAGTTTATCTAAATATGATATAAATCTTGCATTTGTTATCAAAGTCATTGGAGGGACCCTCATACCCCTTAAAGGAATTAGCCCGATCAAGAAGCTCATCGGATATAAGCCCAAAGCAAGAAAGGCTTAGTCGCCCAAGTCTTAGAGACCAATATCGATCCTTAAGGTAACTGTCATGCGGGCCAGATAAGAATATTAGGCTAGTAGGTTGGGATAAGCTTGCCCTTTTCCAGATGATTATCATGTTAAGCCAATAAGTGCAAAGAGAAGATCGAGCTTGTAATTGGTACTTATCAACAATTCCCCAAGCCTATATATGTGATAAGAAAGTAACAATTCAGATAACTTGACACTCAAAGTTTTGGTGACATCCTCTTCTACGTATCGTTAACTTAGGCATCAAAGGTGCTTCAGGCACCCTGGGTCGTCAGGTTTCTTTATTGCAGGTAGAGTGTGTTGGTGAACAGGGTGTAGAACACACCCTGAACAGTGGCACCATCCGTCCACATCTCGAATTTATGAGTTCAGTTTCCCATCGAACTCTAGCGTGATTTCCACATGCTAACCACTACTCGTGATCAAGACACAACACTTGCAGACATGGACATGCGGTTTGCAGAAATCAAGGAGAAAGTAAAGAAGGTTATCGAAACAATGGAGGACCTGCGAAGGGAGAATGAAGTGCTTAAGTGTTGTAATGCCGAACTCAGTGAGACCATATTACTAAGCCATAATGAGCAGCTAGAAGGAAAAGCTCAAAGCAACGGAGTGACAAATGCCGAAGAGTTGGAAAAGAAAAGATTACATGACGACTTGCATAGTCTTGTTGATAAATATGAAGAGATGGCCAATAGGATGGGGGATCATCCTCGGTTGAGTAGCTATTGAATCGCACAGACCTGCCCTATAGCACAAAGGTGATGGTTGCGTCGCTCTCGCCAAAATTGAAAATACTACAGATAGAAATGTACAACGGGTCCCGGACCCAGTCGACCACCTAAAGAATTTCAAAGCACACATGACTCTACACGGTTTTCCCAGTGAAATAGACTACGACCTGGGTCAATAGAGAGCTTTGAAGAGTTGGCCAAGCAGTTCCTAACGCAATTCATGGCGAGCAGGAGGCGCTGGTGGCCCACTGCATATCTCCTAACCATTAAACAGTGAAAGGAATAAAGTTTAAAGGCATACCTAGCTCGATTCAATAAGAAGAGGCCTACAACCGACTACCAAGACAAAAAGATAATCCTGGCAGCCCTTCTAGGAGTTACATGGCCTAGGAGCTCATTCATGGCCGAGTTGGCGAGGAAAGCTCCTTCAACCCTGAGGGAATTTATGGACAGAACCAACGACTTTTTCAATGCGGAAGACACCTTACAAGCCCTTATTGAACCAAGGAAAAACAAGATGAAGTCAAAAGGCAAGAACTTCAGCAGAACAGGAGACAAGAAGATCAGCTCAGGCCAACAAGAAAGAAGACATGAGAGACAGGCGCCCCTGCGTGAACAAGGAACCAGACTCATTCACAATAACTTGAATGTACAGAGAAAGAGGGGTCATCGAGAAAGGAACAACGAGAGGCAAGGAGAGGGCAACACTAGCGGTGTAATCGATCTGGTTCGGTCCGGTTTTGGACATATTTTAGAACCGAACCGGTATACATCGGTTTGGAAATTTGAAGCATCGATACTGCACCGATTACACCCCTAAATCGGTACTTCCGGTTTTATAGGTTTCGATCTGATTCGGTCCCCTTTTTCAATATATTATATATATATAGCATATATAATATGCTATATATAATATTGTATATAATAATACAGTGATAATATATTGTAGTATATTATAATATATATTATAACTATATTATAGACTATAGTGATATATCATAATAAATAATATAGTGATATTGTATTAGTATAACTACTAATATTATAGACTATAGTGATAATATATAGTTATTTATATAGGATTTTAAATTTTCATGTTATTTTAATTAGTAATTTAGTATATAATACAAGATTATTTTATATATAATTTTATATATTAGATATCAAAATTATATATAATATAAAAAAATCATATAAAAAATATTTTATATAATATAAAAATATATATTTATATTAACCAATCCGGTCCGGTGTTAGAAAAAAGAAAATCGAAACGGGACCGATTTCGACCAGTTTTTAAAAAAATGAAACCAGTACTAGACCGAATTGATTTGGATTTCACCGGTTCAGTTCGGTTCGGTCTGGTTTACAGGTTCAATTTTTTTTTCACCCCTAGGCAACACTTCTGCAAGTTCCATCAATCAGATACCCATTAGACGAAAGATTGTACTACAATGAAGAAAGTATCTGAACTGGTAGGTAGTGGAGAGCTCAAATGGATGCTAGCTGAACATATAAAGCCGAGGCGAGGAGTAGAGCGAGAACACGATTCTCGACGAAGCACTAGTCCGAAAAGGCGGCGATCGACAAGAGAAGGCGACTGCGATGCCCCTCACCAAAATATTGGTCGTAATGATAGGCCTCTAGGAGAGATTGGTACTATAGCCGGGGGATTTGCTGGCGACGGCGCATCAACTTCTAGTAGAAGCGCACATGCCTGCAGGGCAAGATGCGAAGAAATTAATATGGCGAATAGGCCGCCCAAGTATCCACGACGTAGTAATACAATGGTCATTTCCTTTGGGGAAGAAGATTGTGAAAGGGTTTTGTACCCGCATGACCACGCATTGGTAGTAACCCTCTTGATCGCCAACTATACCACCAGGCGAATTCTAGTTGATAACGGAAGCTCAGTAGACATCCTAGTTTGGGAAGCTTTTGTCAGGATAGGTATAGATGCAAGCAAGTTGTGACCATCCCCCACCCCATTGAAAGGGTTCTCTAGGGACGCAATTCAAAAAGTGGGCGCCATAACCCTATCTATCATGGCAGGAAAATGGCTATGTGCCGCTACCACGATGACCGACTTTTTGGTGGTCAAGGCCCCATTGTCTTACAATGCTATATTAGGGTGACCAACCCTAAATAGCCTCAGGGTAGTTACATCCACCTACCACTTTAAAGTGAAGGTTCCCACAGAAGCGGGAGTAGGAGAAGTGCGAGACAAGAAGGCCTTGCCCGAGAATGTTACATGCAGGAGCTCAAAGCTGGGGGGTCTAACGTGTACACTATTGAGGATTATTAAGGATAATGCCCAGGATGAACGACTGCCCCTGCCGCTAGTTCTCCTCGATCGTGGCATGGATGCACGGGACAAACATAATTCACAATAGGCAGAAGCAAACGAACCACTAGAACTGGTGACGTTGCCTCCAAGGCAGCCCGATACAACAACACAGGTAGGCATGAAGTAACTGCTAATCGAACATAAGGACGTGTTCACATGGAGTCATGAAGACATGCCCATAATTGATAATACAGTCATTTAACATAGGCTATGTGTCAATCCCACCTGCAAAAAGGTCTGTCAGAAGAGGAGATCGTTCAGCGCAGAGAAATATGCAGCTATAGCCGAAGAAGTGGACTGCCTCCTCACCTTAGGGTTTATCAGAGATGCCCATTACCCCGAGTGGTTGTCCAATGTCTTTCTCGTCAAGAAAGCAAATGGAAAGTGGAGAATGTGCAGACTTCACCGACCAAAACAAAGCATGCTCAAAGGATAGCTTCGCATTATCGCGGATCAACATTATCTTTGATGCCACGGTCGGACATATGACGCTAAGCTTTATGGATGCCTACTCAGGGTACAACCAGATCCGTATGAATCCAGGGGATGAAGAGAAGACGTCGTTCATCACAGACAGGGGGCTTTACTGCTACCAAGTCATGCCTTTTGACTTAAAGAATGATGATGGGGCGACTTATCAAAGGCTTGTGAATCAGATGTTCAAAAAATAAATTGGGCGAACCATGGAGGTAAATGTCAACAACTTACTGGTAAAAATTCCAGAACCCACCCAACATCTGGCCGACCTAAAAGATATTTTATGGTACTCCGCCAGTACAAAATGAAGTTGAACCCAGCAAAGTGCGCCATCGGCGTGGGTTCAGGAAATTCTTAGGCTTTATTTTGTTCGAAAGGGGAATAGAATCCAACACGGAAAAGATCCACTCGATTTTGAAAATGAAACGCCACAGAACATAAGCGAGACCCAGCGGCTAGCAGGCAGGGTGGCAACTTTAAACAGACTCGTGTCTAGGTCCATGGACAAATGTCTACCCTTTTTTAGAGTCTTACGAAAAATGCATCCCTGGAACAATGAATGTGACCAGGGAGACACACTCTATGTATACTTGGCAGTGTCGCCCCATGCAGTATCTACAGTCCTTGTCAAAAAAGGAGCGACCCAAATGCCAGGTACCCATGGATGGAGATGTTGGTGTTCGCTTTAGTGGTAGTTGCCAGAAGGCTATGACCATACTTCCAGGTGCACCCCATCAAGGTTCTAACAAAGAGTTCCCTCAGAAAGATACTACAAAATCCAGACAGTTCAGGAAGACTAGTCAGTTGGTCGGTTGAGATCAGCGAGTTCGACATCGACTATCTACCAAGATGCGATAAAAGGGTAAACCTTGGCAGACTTTGTCACCGAGTTCACTGGCTTTCCACAGGAAGGAACGACCACCCCAGTCGGGAAATCTTGGCAAGTCTCCATTGACGATTCTTCTTGTCGTGCCGGCAGGGGAATAGCGGTCCACATAGTCAATGACTCGGGGCGAGAATGTCATTGCATGGCAAAACTCACATTTAAGACCACCAACAATGAAGCCGAGTATGAAGCACTAATAGCAAGGCTCTCCATAGCAGAGACACTGGGGGGGACCGAGGTTGAGGTAAAGGCAGACTCACATGTAGTGGTCAACCAGGTGTTGTGAATGTACGCTACCAAAGGCGAAAGTTTGAAAAAGTACCTGAATCAAGTTTGGGAAAGTCATGACCGGTTCTCTCACTTTAGTATCACACAAATACCTAGGGAAAGCAACTCTGTAGCACACAAGCTGGCAAGAGCGACATCGGGGATGGATGAGCCTACCCTGCCATGGAAGATGGAAAGGAAAGCCGTTGAGATCCCAGATGTCGGGTAAGAAGTTTACGAAGTAGAGCTCAAGGAATCTGAATGCGCCAAGGAAATAACGAAGTACCTAGATACATGCGAACTTCCAGCTAGGAAGGAAGAGGTGAAGAAAGTCAAGAGAAGAGTGGCAAGGTTCACTAAAGTCAATGACATTCTCTACAAGCAGGGCTTTGCCGCTCCCTTGCTGAGGTGCATCTTGCTGGGGAGTATGTAGAGACTGGTTTTGGAGCTGAAAAGCGAGAAACAGAGTGTTTGCTTGATGTACGCTCGATAGTGCACTCGAGTGAAGTTAGCTCAACTCGTGAGTTCGCTCGAGTCCCGCGCGACAGTGAGCTCGAGCAAGACACAAACCCTAGTGTTCGTTCGACCCCTGCTTGACACCCCGCTCAAGCCAATGTTGATTTGTGGTTCGCTCGAGGCGCGCTCGACACGCCGCTCGAGCGAAGAATGCAGATTTTGCCAATTATGGTTTCTAGCGCCGTTTGCTATATATTTGTCATATTTGACTTGTGTTGGACGACTTTCAGCCTATTTTGAGATAGAACAATTGTCTAATGAGTGCATATTTTGTGAGAGAGCAAAAAGTCTTAGAGAGTGTGAGTTGACATTGAGTAATTGTAATCTCTTCTGGTTAATAAGATTTTTACAGCTCTGTGGACGTAGGCAATTTGTTGAACCACGTATACTGTGCATCGTGTGATTGATTTTACTTTATTTGCTATCGTTGGTGTATGTGTTTTGCATTCACAACAACTAATATCAGAAAGCCAATATCGGATCTGAAGGAGAATGATAGCTGGAGATAAAGTGAACGCACCCGGGATCGAGAAGTTCGATGGCACTGATTTTGGATACTATAAGATGCAGATTGAGGACTATCTTTATGGGAATAGGCTCCATCTTCCACTGTTGAGAAAGAAGTCGGAGAGCATGGATGATGCTGAGTGGGCCCTATTAGATCGACAGGTTCTGGGGCTTGTTCGGCTGACCATGTCCAGAACAGTGGCACACAATGTTAGTATATAGAGAACCATTGTGAATCTTATGGCGACTTTGTCAGGTATGTATGAAAAGTCGTTGGCGAACAATAAAGTGCACTTAATGAAGAAATTGTTCAATCTGAAGATGTCAGAAGGTATGTTTGTAGCCCACCACTTGAATGAATTCAATATGATCACAAATCAACTGTCTTCTGTAGAGATTGAGTTTGATGATGAGATCAGAGCATTGATTCTGTTGACATCGCTGCCAAATAGTTGGGAGGCCATGAGGATGGTTGTGAGTAGTTTAGCTGGCAACATGAAATTGAACTATGACGACGTACTTGACATGATCCTTGCAGAAGAGGTACATAGGAGATACTCGAGTGAGTTCTTGGGTTCAGCATCTGCCCTAAATGTTGACAATCGAGGCAGAGGACATGACTGGTCAAGCTCCAAGAGCAGAGGGAAGAACAAGATGAGATCTGGACAGCAGATCACGTGCTGGAATTGTAGCAAGTCGGGCCACATCAAGAAAAACTGCAGGAATCAAGAAAGTGCTAAGGATAATGAGGTGAATGCAGTGACAGAAGAAATTCATGAAGCCTTACTTCTTACAGTGCACAGTCAGATTGATGATTGGGTGTTGGATTCAGTGTCTTCATTCCATAGCACCTCACATCGAGAAATCATACAGAATTATGTTGTTGGTGATTTTGGGAAGATGTATGTAGCTGATGGAGAGGCACTGGATGTAGTGGGAGTGGGTGATGTGCACATCACACTTCTAAACAGGGGCATGTGGACTTTATAGCAAGTTAGACATGTTCCAGATCTGAAGAAAAACCTAATCTCTGTGGGACAACTTGATGACAGCAGTTTTACATTAGCATTCTCTGGCGGGGCTTAGAAGATCACTAAGGGTACGCTGGTCCTAATGAATGGTAAGAGATCTAATTATTTGTATTTAACATCAGGGTTCAGTGATGTGCATGGAAATACAAGAGTGCAAAAATGCAGGCTTGATCACGCGAAACATGTCAAGAAGTCAAAGAGAGTCAGCTTTGTCGTTCCTCATGAAAGCTAGGGAAAGTTGGCTAAGGTTGCCAAGATCGGTTCAAGGCCGAATACTCCTGGTGCAGTGGAATTTTGAGTCACCATGTAGATGTGCTAACTAAAGGCGATGTACGTGGAAGGCTAAAGTCGGGCTTGACTTCAGTGCGTCTTCTAGCTTGAAGACAGGAAGCTATGAGCTGCAGAGATGATAAGACTTGGCTGGAAACAGTGGTTGACATGTGGAGACCCAGTCTCCAAGTGGGCATTGTTGGGGTGTATGTGGAGACTGGTTTTGGAGCTAAAAATTGAGAAACAAATTGTTTTCTTGATGTGCACTCTACAGTGCGCTCGAGCGAAGTTAGCTCGACGTGCGCTCCACAGTGGGCTCGAGCAAAGCTCAACCCGTTAGTTCGCTCGAGTCCTGCATGATAGTGTGCTCGAGCGAGATACAAACCCTAGTGTTCGCTCGACCCCTGCTCGACACCTCGCTCAAGCGAAGAACGCAGATTTTGCCAATTAGGGTTTCCAGTGCCATTTGCTATATATTTGTCATATTTGACTTGTGTTGGATGACTTTCGGCCTATTTTGAGAGAGAACAATTATCTAGTGAGTGCATATTTTGTGAGAGAGCAAAAAGTCCTAGAGAGTGTGAGTTGAGACTGAGTGATTATAATCTCCTCTGGTGAATAAGATTTCTGTAGCTCTATGAGCGTAGGCAATTTGCCGAACCACATATATTCTGCGTCGTGTGCTTGATTATGATTGCTTTTACTTTATTTGTCATTGTTGGTGTGTGTGTTTTGCATAATAATTCATAACAAATCTCACTCCAAGAAGCCCAATATGTATTAGCAGAAGTACACGAAAAAGTGACCTTAGCCAGGAAGGTTATGAGGGCAGAATTCTATTGGCCCAATGCTCTTGGAGATGCCAAAGAGTTCGCGAGGAAGTGCGTCAAATGTCAGGTGTTCACCCAGTGCCACATTGCCTTCCAAAGGAGCTAGCCTCCATTACGGCCCCATGACCGTTTGCGCAATGAGGAGTGAACTTGGTAGGACCCTTCCTGATGGGAAAGGGAAGAGTAAGTTTATAGTTATCACCTTAGATTATTTCACAAAGTGGGCGGAGGCAGAACCCTTAGCAACCATCACAATGAAGAGCATTACTAAATTCTTATGGAAGAACGTCGTCTGCTGTTTGGGATCCCCTATAGCATCATCTCAGACAATAGGAAGCAGTTCGATTCAGAACATTATCAAGAATGGTGCGCAGAGCTGAGTATTCAGGTTAAATACTCATCCCCGAGACACCCCCAAGCGAATGAGCAGGTAAGGGCAACGAATAAGTCCCTACTGGGAATATTGAAGAAGAAGCCATTAAAAAAAATGAGTGGGCGGAAGTGCTCCCAGGGGTCTTGTGGGTCTACAGAATCATGGTAGAAGACCCCGACAGAAGAAACCTTATTCGCTTTAGCATATGGGAGTGAAGCAATCACCCCCGTCCCGTAGAGGTCAGATTGCCTACTTACCACATACGCCACTTCGACCAGTCCAAGAACGACACAACACTTGAAGAACATCTAGACCTCCTTGATGAAGAAAGGGAAGAAGCTGAAATCTAGACAATCCTCAACAAAAGAAGGGTGGAACGCTATTTCAACAAGAGAGTCAAGCACATGACCTTCAAAGTAGGCGATCCAGTGCTAAGGGAAACATGGATAACCACATAGGAGGGTGGAAAGCTTGGTCCCCGTTGGGAGAGGCCATACATTATAGTCGTCAATAATCACCCAGCTTGTATCACCAAAACGATAGTTAAGGGAAGAAGCTGCAACATCCCTGGAATGCCGAGTGCTTAAAGAAATATTACCCTTGATCTTGTATGCTTTAGTAGTAAGAAACAATATAAACGCGATTATTTCCCTCCTCACTCTCATGTCTGAAATAGGAAACGGGTGCATAGGCCAAAATCAAGTCCAAAGACTCGTGGTGATGAAACGAGCATGCAAGTCAAAGACCTCGTGACCCTGCAACCACCAAAGTAGAGCCCAAAGACTCGGGATGAGGAAACGGGCACATAGGTCAAAGACCCCGCCACCCTCGAACCACCAAAGTCGAGTCCAAAGAATCGCAGTGCTGAAACTGGTGCACAGGTCAAAGACCCCGTGACCCTCGAACCACCAAAGTTGAGTCCAAAGACTTGCGGTGACGAAACATGCGCGCAGGTCAAAGACCTCGCGACCCTCTAACTACCAAAGTCGAGTGCAAAGATTCACAATGATGAAATGGGCGTGCGGGTCAAAGACCACCCTGCGACCCTACAAACACCAAAGTAGAGTCCAAAGATGTGACGCCCCCAACCTCCGCTTGGGATGGAACGGAGACTAAAGCGTCAGAACATACAACACAAGGTTACATACCCCCGTATATGACAGTTAATATGTAACACCCAGACCTAGCCTAGCCCAGTTTCTATATATTTTTAAGGGACTTATCGGTATGAAAAGACTAGTTGAGTTTTCGAGTACTTTTTTTTATCTATAGATTACCAGTCCATTTTAATTTCAAGAATCCAACCTATGATTGATTTATTTTTTATACATTCTTGTATACCCTGATCATGTACGTAGAGACCCCCGAGAATGGTGTCTTGTGGTATGTTTTATTCTTCCCTCCACAAGTCTTTCCCCGACAGTTTCCTTCAGTTTCTCCATTCCGTATTTTGCTCCACCTCCTCCACACCTTTGCAGTTGAGTTGCTTCCTTATCTTCTTTCAGCTTTTCATTTTAAACTCCCTCTCAACCAAACAATACCTCAAGCTTCTAGATTTTCTCTTCCCCAATGTTGCTACTGCGTTTTGCGTGGGCCCATAATCCACCACTGTCAACCACCTCCACACCGAATTTTCCCCTTATCTCCACATAAAACCAACGTCACAACTTGGTCACGAGTCACCCACGTACACAACCCAAGCCACCATCACACACTAAGAGGCCTTGGCTTTCCTTGCCAAAAACAGAGCATGTTTTCCTTAGAACAGTTCATGCATGCAAGCTGCCCAGCCACTTGTCGTCCATGCGCCGTAGCCCAACTGTGAACCCGCATGTGGAGCCACCGCAGATCACCAGCAAGACTCCATGGTTGGACTGCACCCCCCCCCCCCCAAACATAGTATGGTCCATAACTCCCTTCCATAACCGTAACCAGCCATGAGAACCAGCCACTGCTCCTGCACAACGGAAGCTACCTTAACACTGCTCAATGCCAAAAAGCCATCCTCCACCCACAGCGCACCAGCCAACCTCCACGCCGCACCGACAACTGCTGCAGTTCCTTCTCCACGGCAGATCCCCAAGCCGCACACCACCCCACAGACTTGCACCACCCACTATGTTTTTTTCAAAAACCAAAATGGCCCTGTTTCATGCACCCAAAAATATAGCAGCGCCGGGACTGTTTATCCACTCAAGCCACCGTGCCCATCATGGAAAACCACAATGGCTCCACCTCAGAGCCACCATGAAGAAAGCCTGCAAGGCTTAGAGTTCAGCCTAGTGCCTCAAGCGACTGAAACTGTGAAGTTCTCTCTCGGTAACCTCCCTCTCTCTTGGTAACCTTTCTCTCTTTTCTCTCCTCTCTCATTCACTTTATATCTCTCTCAGTGCCCTGCCACCACACCCAGCTTCACCGCTGTCGACATCCACCCAGTGCCGCTCCAATCCGTACTTCAAGTTTCCCTCACGGTGAGCTTGATTCCATTGCACGGTAGTGTTATGTTTTATTCCCAGAAATCTGCCCATGCATTTTATGATGTTTCCCTAAAATATCTCTATTGTTAGGCGGGTTCTACTTTGGGTCTTTGTCTATATATTATACTTATTTTGTGAAGGTTGTGTTTTAATATAAGATCATATAAAGAAAATAAATGAGGATTTAAATTATATTATGTTAATTTTAATCCCTTGTCGTATAGCATTTGGAAAGCATGTTGAAGAAATTGTTTTAAGTAAAATTATATTACTTTCAATAGTAAATAAAAAGATTTTTAATTTTATTAAATGAGTTTTCTGCTTGTTACATTATATGAATTTGATATAAGTATATTATTAAGTTGTAAATTAGAAGTATTTAATCTATTTTTAAACACTAAGCCGATTATATGATACAAGTCCTTGATGGTTTTTAAATTAGATATGATTCAAAATAATTTATGAATTACTATTGCTTAAGAAATTTATGAATTTCCTACTACATTATATGTTGGCAGTATTAAATTATCATTTTAATAATAGTTTATAGAGATATGATTTTTAAATATGATTAAGCTAATTTTCGAAATGAATCTAAGTTGTTTCGCCATATTTGATAAAATTATATTATGATAAGTTAAGATTATTTAAGTAGATGGAGAGTTTTAACAGTCATTTTAGAAGTTTAGTAACGTTTAGTATTCCGTATAGGTGACGATTGGTATTCATTCGGCACAATTGTGGAAAGATTAAAAAAATACTAAAAAAAGTCCAAGTAAGCGGGGTTTCTATGCTAGATTTGCATAAAAAGAAATGAAATGATGTTAGTTTGTAAAAATGTGCATGTTGTTTAAAAAAGAAAAGGTGAAAAATAACCTCAGTATATGTTTTGCATTCACTCATGAGATATGTATGAAATAGAAAAGAAATGTTTTTGACATGAATAGTGTAGACATAAATAACATTTGACATGTTTCTGAAATGTACAAAAGAGCGAATATGATATTTGTGAATTTTTGTACATATGATATGAAAATGATTTGGATCTGTTTTTTAACAAATGGAAATGATATGAATATGTTCAGCATGTGGTTTAATATGATATGGATATGAAAAACCTTTGGCATACTTATCTGTTTTGATTCTGATTCTAAATATGGTTCTGATATGATGATACTGGTTCACGTGATATGGTTGGTACCAACATGATATGATATGATATGATACGAGTGCACCCACTTTGGAAACAAAGTGGTCTTTTATGTATTCTTTCATGTGTGCACACTCGAAGCTCCGAGATTGAAAAAATGAAAAATTTCACAATATGATACTGTCTGGTTTAGCCACCAGGGTAGCACAACCCTACCACGGGGGTTAACCATGGTATATGAGATGATACGATACAATATGACATGATGAAGATGTTCAGTTATGTTATGCCAAAGCTTTTTTTAATATGAAAATGGTTTTTGAATATGAAAAAGGTCTTTGAATATGAAAATGATTTTTAAATATTAACAGTTGGTTTTTTAAGTATGAAAAGATTGAAGAGTCACTCTGATTTTCTAATAACACGTTTCTGAGATCTGCATATGAAAATGAAATGTTTTGTTTTTGTATACCAAACTTTCTAAAAATGCTTATGTTTACATACTAGTATATGTTCTCTGCTTACTGAGTTGTTGATAACTCACCCCTTATCTCTACAATATTTTTCAAATATTTTGGATACTTTAGCGAAGGTTCAAGAATAGGAAGCATGGATAAGGCTTTGTGAGCCTAGTCTATTAAATACAAAAAGGGTACTTGTTATTGGAGAATTTTATTGAATAGTTTTGTTTTGTTCTGTTGACTTAGTACTTTGAGAAATTGGCATTTATTTTGAGACTTCGTCGTATTCTTAGTTATTTATTTTGGAGTTGATGGTTTAAAGCAATGATGTCTGTGAGTAAATGAGGAATTGAAGGTTATATTTGTACAGTGAGATATGATTTTAGGTGTTAAAAGGTAACTCTCCGACCCATCCGAGACCGGGGTGTTACATAATATGCAATGCAATCCTAGTATACAACTAGTAGTATGCAATAATCGCAGCGGAAATAAAAGGTGTAACTATAAAATACGCCAGAATAACTAAAAACATCCAAACTTCATTAGAAATCATTAACACCCTGCTTAATTAACAATTAGATTAACCCCTAAGCACTCTAAATTAGGTTTTTAATTTTGGATTATTACTTACATTAAGGTTGATAGTGAGGTTAACCTTAATTTTGGCACTTAGTACCATTAAGCTAAGGATTAGAGAAGCACGCCCATTAGTAAATTTAGTGAGGCTTTTAGGACCTTAGAGCATTCATGGGTATAACCCAAGAAGCCTTGAAACCAAGCCCATAGGAAATTCCAGACTTGGTAGCTAGCCTTGGCCAAAGCTTAAGGAAAGCATAAGGCCTTTGGGCAAAACTTGGTGTAGATTGGACCCATGGCCCAATTAGGCCAAGTCAAACATTTTCAAGCCCATCTTAGTGAATCTTGAGGTTTCTTTTCAACCTTAAAAGTCTGGAAATGAGGTCCTTCGCATTCAAGCCCAAGAGCCCATAAGCCATGAACCCACATACTTGGCCCTTTTAAACATCTCAAGACCCAAAACCATGTTTGGGTTTATTTCACTATTTAAGACCAAAAGCCTAATACACCATACCATTAGTTTCCTTAAGCCCAAATCATACCCTAAGTACCCAAATTAAATTTTAAAAATTGGCTAAGTCCATTAACCATCATAATTGATGTTAGTGAACTTTAAGCCATGCTTTGAAGGTTAATTTTGTTTAATCTTTTCTTAAGCCTTTTAATTTGGATTTTCTTGAATTATTACTTCATTACATCATGATTAGACTTTTCTAATACCCTAGCTAAACTTTCCCACATTTCATTAAGGAAAATGACATATCAAACCCAAACCTTTCATCAATCGACTTTGTGTATTAGCATTTGTATGCTTGGACTGTCTTGCCCTTAGCCCAACATTTTTTTGGTTTGTACCCAAGGGTAATGTGGTCCTTAAACATCTCATGAGACCCCTCCAAACCCAATTTAAGCCTTGGACGAAATTGGTTACACAAACCAACTCAAATAATCAAATCGAGTGCACCTTGGTCTAGTTTGTGTAGGAACCGATTGGGTTGGAATTTAACCAACCATCTGCCGTAATTGAGCCACCACCTTCACCACCCAATCCCCAAGAGGTCCCATGACCATCATGAAGAAATTGACTCAATTTTTCTCACCCAAAACCATCCAAAACCGAACTCCAAAATCTGCCAAATAAAACCACTTGAATCCGCCGGTTTGCAAGGGTGGTTTGAATGATTTTATGCCACCTAAATGATGCCCCACGAGCTGGACACCTCTACAGGACCAATGTAGCTTTAGTGATGAGAGAATCATGGTAGTTTTAGGCCACTATTCCCCCTGTACAAGGTGACATAAGCCCATGGAAGCAATCCGGAAAATTTGCAGACTTGGCACCTCCCACTTCACCCAATCACCTTGCACCAAGACCAACGTCTCCACCCCTCTTGAACCCTACAAATACCTCTCTCACCTCCACATTTCCTCCATGCCTCAACTCCAAGCTTCATCTTGATCCTTGAGAGCACTTCTCTCTCTTAGAGATCAAAAGAGTGAAACCGAGTGAGTTCTTGATAAGTTCTTGAGTGTTCTTATGTAAGGTTGTCTTGAGTGCCTGGAAGGCCACAAAATTTGTAAGTTTTCTTAATTTTGATCTTAGTTAGCATATCAAGCTTTGTTTGCAAGTGTTGGTATGAAATTTGGTTGAGTTTTGAAAATGTTATCATACTTAGTTCAAAATCAGGTCAATTAAGAGATGGTTTGAATGATTAAATGATTTTAAGTGGATATTTAGCTATGGTGTGTCTTAAGCATGATTTGATATGATTTATCATTGTCTTAACATGATTATGGAAGGTTTAAACTGTGGTTAGAAGCATGCCATGGTAGGTTTTTAATCTATCTTATTTTAATCATCAAGCATGTATCAGTTTTGAACATATTGTTGATTAAGGATTTCTTAGCCATGATTAAGTGTTGGGATGGACTTGATTATCCAAGAATTAGCCTTCATTATGTCATTAAAGATGTTAGTGATTAGTTTTGATTAAAGAAAATCTCATATGCATGCATTCATAGGGATCAATAGTTGAAAACATACTTAGGCATCAACTAGAGTGCATGCCACGGGTTGGAACTAATCGTTAATCTAATAATTGACGGTTGCACAATAGAGGAAGGCAGGGTTGATGAAGGATGGTCGTCGACATGGACATAAGCCTCTATGTCCATCTTGGCGCTACTTTGATCCATGGGCTGCTCAGGCATTCCAATGCTCTCGTGGTGAAAGGGATTTTCTTCCTCTTGACCGACGGCGGTTCCTGAGCGAGAGTGTTTACTTGCTTTCTTAGGCGGAGTAGGGGCGGGCCTCTTCTTGGGAGAAGTTACCGCTTTTTGTCAAAAACAGACAACTACTCACAAGGGAGAGATTGGGCATAACAAAAAAAGGGTCAATATCGGATGGTGTTAAAAGGGCCTCAGTCCAAATGGCGTCCTCATTCTCTTGAACCTAAGCGAGGACCATATCAATGCAAGCTTGTTCTCACTCTGACAAAGTGACTGTCATCACCTTGTCATCAGGAACTCTACGCCAATTGGCATTAATGGGAAATTCACCCTTTAGGGCTTCACAAATAGGGAACTGCCAACCTTGACCAGAAATAAACAAGAACTTCATCTGCCATTGTTTAGCATTAGAATGGCGAGTTTCAAATCGCACTAGGCTGCTAGAACGCGTACAGAAGCTACAAATGTTGCCCACTGAGCCTCTAATCGAGTATATCGTAAGGAGTTCTCAAGTAGTCAAATCTTGGTATTCCTCCCAAGCAGGTTCCAAAACCATCTATCACAAAATACAATTACACAAAAAGGACACTCCAAGCGTGAGAATGAAGTTGGGCAAGTGTCAAATTCAAGAAATCAAGAATGTCACACACCAAGCGACAAAAGGGAAGTCTTAGCCATGAACAAAAGCACAAGCTAGAAGGGCCACCTTCTCGGCGAAACCTTCCTCATCAACAACACGCTGATGAGGAAGTTCAAGAATTATGGAATTTGGAAGCCCATAAGAGCTTCTCAACTTAGTAAGGTCCCTAGGGGCGAGAAAGGAGCACTAGTCAACACCCTTAAATTAAGGAACATCACTTTGAATAGAGGATTCTAGAGCCCACAAGAGGGTACCATGAGCAGGAGATTGAGAAGAACTCTATTGGACCATTGTTAAGCAAAGAAAGCTAGAGTCTTGCAGAGAAGACGAAGAGACATCTGGGATTCGAGAGAGAAGACGAAGAGATAACTGGGAGTCAAGGGGAAAGACGAAGAGAGAAGCGCGAGAGTGTAAAAGAAAGAGGGAAGAAAAGAAAAAACAAATAAAGAAATGGTTATAAAGAAAAAATAGAGCGACGGTTATGTGTGTGAGTGGAAAAATAAAGAGGTTGACAACAACATCATTACATGATTTGATAACGGAAAAGGGGGTGACAGAGAAGTTACATCACTCCCAAAATTTGGGGAGACGTGTCGCGAAAGCAAGCGGTTGTGGGAGTCCACAAAGCCCTAAGAAAGTGAATCGTTAAGCGGGGTACTAATAGAGTTCCTGCCAAGGTAAGTGCTAATCTTTTTTCCCATTTAATGACCACCACGTCCGTGTAACAGAATGTGGAAAGTTACATGCCTAAGTGGGGAGCGGAGTGAACTTACAGCGACGTCATTGCCAAAGCTATGGGAACGAAAACCGACAAGCGAGGTAGCAGTAACAGATCATTAAATTCCCCACGCGCCCATACGAGAGGAATTAGCGGGGAAACTGGAGGGGCCCTCATAGCTCTGAAAGGAATGGGCCCAATCAGGAAACCCATTGGATATAAGCCCAAAGCAAGAAACGCTTAGTCACCCAAGTCTTAGAGACCAATACGGATCCTTAAGGTAATCGTCGTGCGGGCCAGACAAGGTGATTACGTTGGGATAAGCTCGCCCTTTTCAAATGATTATCATTTTAAGCCAATAAGAGCAATGAGAGGATCGAGCTTGTAATTGGCACTTATCAACAATTCCTCAGGCCTATATATGTGATAAGAAGGTATCAATTCAGATAATTTGACACTCAAAGCTTTGGTGATATTCTTTTCTACGTATCATTAATTTAGACATCGAAGGTGCTTTAGGCACTTTGCGCTGTCAGCTTTCTTTGTTGCAGGTAGAGTGTGTTGGTGGAACAAGGCGTGGAACACGTCCCGAACAGTCATAAATATTTTTTAACAAATACAAAATCTGTTAACTTTATAATTATATATACACACACGTAGTTAGCCCAACCAATTTAGATGATTGAGTCTCAGAATAATTAACTAATTAATCATTAATACAAATTTATAAGATTGTATGACTATAATAATAGAACTTATAATAGTATTTGTAAAATAATAAACGAGTCAAGCAGTTCATAAATAAGTTAAAAAGTTTGTATAGCAAATAAACAACTCAATCATAAATAATAAAAAAAACAAAAAAACACATGAATTCGATGAAAAGTATTAATTTCAAATGAAGATAAAAATTATATATATTTATATATATATATATATATATGAATTATTCTATTCTCAAATCGGTGTGTTGAACATATTATCCATATTACTTAAATAAATAGTATGATTTGATTTATAAGATTTAAATTTTAAAATTCCTCTTTCAAATTAAGTTATGTCATATAAACATTTTATTATGTATTATTAGTGTCGGCTTATAAATAGAATTTTTCACAAGAGATATTTAGAGTGGATAGCACCCAGGAATTTCCTCCGGTAACGACTCAGCCCAATAATTATAAGGTCAGAATATTGATAATTTTTATTAGACCAAAATTATATTTAGTGGGCCATATTGGATAAGCCCACAAGTAATAAATTATTGATGATGATTAAGAGCTTTAATTAGGCTCAATAACTAAGTTAAATCTCATTTATTATTTGTTGAACGAATTATAATCCTTTTAAAGTTTAAAGATCGGCTATTATAAATTTATTTCAATTTAAAACCATCATTAATTGAAATCTCCTATGTAATCTCAGTCACTGCCAATCCTGAATGAACTACTAGATCATATTTTTAAATTCAAACTCTCTTCTTGAATGATCGCGACCGAATCCAATTCGAATTCAAACTTGTCGGCACCATCTCCCAAATCTCTCTATAAAATTCTCCCTTCTGTGTGTTATTTAAAAAAAAAAACCATAAACCTCCATAAGTGCAACGGTCGAACTCAAGATACCCAGTGCAGCACCGTGCGTGTCCCACATTCACCACGCCAATAGTATACTGCCTCATTCCTCTCACAACATCCCTCACATTTTTTTCTCTCATTCTAGTTCACATCATCAATTTCATGCCAGAAATATTAGATTAACACTGCGAGGTAAGTAACTTAATCATAAATTAGAATTAGCATACGTTAGCTAGTTATATATATTATTATTAAAGCTAGTTCTTGGAAGCCAGTGTTTACTTATCACACATGTCATGATATTTACAAGCACGTCATTCATCATGTTTTATTCTACATATTATAGTTATGTATGTATTATGCATCTCACGTTTCATAAGACACATAAGCTTTCATAAGATCAAGTATAAGATAAGCTCAGAATAATTAATCAGATGATCGTTCAGATACATGGTATCAATGCAATTTATGGGTGGATGTGCAAGCTACGGAGCTAAGTGTGGTCACCATAGTATGCTACAATATTATTAACGGCTCCCCTTGCGGCAATGGGATGTGGGGCTGGTGTATAACCTTGTACACAGGATTAAGTGTGTGGGTCAGTAAGATAAGCATGAAAAGTTAGATAACTCAAGACAAGTCATGCGTTGCATAAGCACACGTATGAATGATCATGATTTTAAGTTCTCGACATGAAATATTTTATGAAAAACATTATGTTAAGTATATTTACGTTATGATGAGTTTCTTACTGAGTCATCAACTAATTTTAGTTTGCTTTTATGTTTTTAAACCACCCCAGGTCAGAATATTTATGAACGTAGAACTGCAGGACGAGACTTAGTCTAGGGTGGCATAACAGTGGCCTAAATCATGTACATAGATTTAAAGTTATGATTTTTTTAGGATACGAATTTTGAGAAATTTTAATAAATACTTATACACTCTTCTTTATGATTTCAATATTTGTTTTAATAAAGAATGATTTTATTTATAGCATCTAATATGTATCTATTGCTTTCTTCAAAATAAAAAAATATATATTTTTAAGTCAAAGTTAGCATTCTGACTTTTCCAAAATATTTTAAAAGTGACTTGGTTTTTAAAGCTATAGAGCTGTCATGTTACACCTTCCAACATCATGATATGATCAATTCCTTGCCATGTGTTGAGCTTCTTTCGCCACAAGTGGAGTTGCTTTAATTTGCTTCTTCAAAATTAACCCTACGTACGTCAAAGTTGAGCTTGAGTGTCTCCTCACGTGGCCAACGTGCCAATATTCTTTCATTTCAAGCTTGTATGTTTGATCGTTCATTTTTTTTTCTTGATGATTACCCTTTTTCTGGGGAATTAGAATTAGAATGATAAAAATAGCAGAGCAGATATACTGTAGATCGCTCACTCACTGATCACGAGATCTCTCATCTATTTATTCATGCTTTTGATAGTATATATAATGGCTTTTTCTGTGTCGTATCATGTAGGCATGGGCCCGGTCGCATGGATATATATATATATATATATATATATATATATATGTATGTATGCAATTCAATTTAATAATGAGCACACATTTTTATTGAGATAATTATATTTTTAATCGTATGTGCGTAAGTACCGTATAGTCGCTTAGAAAAAAATGAATAAATATGAGACCCACATAAAAAAAAATTAATTTTTTAATAATAAATTTCACTCTTTTTTTTAAATAACTGTACGATATTTATTTATTCCATGTACGTAATATTGCTGTTTTATTGAACCCACTCCCAATATCGGTAAATCCTAGGTGGTCAAAATGGTTAGGTATTTTTTCTGTGAATATAAATCGCATCTCATATCCGACAATCAAAGGTCACATGCCCTTACCGGCAATCAACGGTCACATTTTTGGTAAAATATAATGGGAAAAACAAGGTCAAAATGCACATTAAATTTGCAGAAAAGGGTAGTAAACCCCATGGCCACCGGAAAGTTGGAGTTAGTGTTCATTTCCACACCTGGGATCGGAAACCTCGTCCCTCTCGTTGAGTTCGCGCACCTTCTTGTCGAGAATGACCCTCGATTTTCTGCCACCATACTCATCGTCACCATGCCTCAAAGACCCCTCGTCAACACCTACGTACAATCACGCGCCGCCGCCGCAGCCAGTAACATCCGATTAATCCACCTCCCTGCCGTGGAACCTCCCTCACCCGATCAGTTCCAAAATTCCATAGCCTACATATCTATGCTCATCGAGAAACACAGGCCCCACGTAAAGCATGCGATCACCGACCTCATGGCGGCGGCAACCGAGTCAGACTCCAACCAATTTCCGTCCAGGATCGCAGGGTTATTCATCGACATGTTTACGACTTCCATGATAGACGTGGCGAACGAGCTCAGCATCCCTTGCTACCTCTACTTCGCGTCTCCGGCGACGTTTCTCGGCTTCATGCTTCATCTTCCGATTCTAGATTCCAAACTCAACCCCACCGAGTTGTCTGGCTTGGACTCCGATTTGGTCCTCCCGGAATTCGTGAACCCGGTTCCTCCAAGCGTGTTGCCTCCATCGGTGTTGCAGAAAGACGGGTACGCCTGGTTTTTGCACCATGCGCGCAGGTACGCGGAAACAAAGGGTATTATCGTAAATACGTTTGTGGAGCTGGAGCGTCATTCGGTCAACGGAGTCTGTAGCCGTCAAGTGCCAGCGGTTTATCCAATAGGGCCCGTTCTCGACCTTGCAGGACCGGCCCAATGGCATCCAGACCAGGTCCACCACGGAAAGGTCATGACGTGGCTTGACGATCAACCTCCATCGTCAGTGGTGTTTCTCTGCTTTGGTAGCATGGGAAGTCTTAGTGGGCCTCAAGTGAAAGAGATAGCAATTGGGCTTGAACGAACTGGGCTCCATTTTTTGTGGGCAATACGTGGGCCGCCGAAGACCCAATTACACCTCCCGAGTGAGTACAAAGATCCAGACGAGGTCTTACCGAATGGGTTCTTGGAACGGACGGCCAGGGTTGGCCTTGTGTGCGGATGGGTCTCACAAGTGTCGATCCTGGCCCACAAGGCAATCGGAGGGTTCGTGTCGCACTGTGGCTGGAACTCCATCTTGGAGAGTTTATGGCATGGTGTGCCAATTGCCACGTGGCCTGTTTATGCAGAGCAACAGATGAACGCCTTTCAGATGGTGAGGGAACTGGGATTAGCGGTGGAAATCACGTTAGATTACAGGGCTGGTAGTGATCTGGTGGTGGCGGATGAGGTAGAAAGAGGAATAAAACGTTTGATGGACGGTGATGATGAGGTTAGGAGAAAAGTGAAGGAAATGGGGAAGAAGAGTAGGATGGCAATGATGAAAAATGGCTCATCGTATACGTCACTTGGAGCATTGATTGAGGAGTTAGTAGGTAATTAATTAGAAAAATTCATCTCCTCAATCAATATATTTGAAAAATTTAAACGTTCTACCGACCACTTTCTTATGTCTTGATTAAATAATTGCAATTTACAATTTTTATTTGTAATTTTTAAGAGTAATGTTGAGCAGTTGTTATGTTAAAAGAGTAATGATAGACTGTTATGGATAGTTTTATGAACAGTTAAATTTAAGGCTGCATTTGGATGTAAGGTGATATCAGATAATCTGAATTAATCTGTGAATTGTAATATTTTGTGAGTCTTATATAGATATGTGTTTGAATGTATGAAATAGATTGATATGAATTTAACTTTTTTTTAATAAAAAGTTGAAAAAATAGTAAATCTCATCAATAATTAATTTGGGTGAATTGGGTTCACTCCAACAACTTCTAACTTGTCAAGCCGAGTCTATTGTAAAATGATTTTTCTAAAAAATAAAATAAAATAAAATAACCTATGTAAATTGAATAATATTATTAAACAAATATATCTTTAATTGATTCTCATCAGCAAGCATTACCCCTCGAAGCAACCTTGAATGGCATATTATTATAGAAACACACATTTTTCCTCATAAAAGGCCTAATAAGAGGAGTGAGGTAACTTCTTATAAAACACAGGATGAGTTTGTTCTTAAGCTATATGGGACTTCTCAATATGCCCTCTCATGTGTGAGCCAGTATTTTCAGTACCATAATCATGGGTAGATCGTAGGAGCACATCATCAATCGTAGGTTAATCTGCTCTGATACTATATAAAAACACACATTTCTTCCCATAAAAGACCTAATAAGAAAAGTGTGATAACTCCTTATAAAGTTCGGGATGAATTTGTTCCTAAGCCATATAAGACTTCTCAATAATTATCAGAAACTTCCTCATATTGGCAGATCCATCATCCATATCAGAGGTTTGAAGGCCTCAAAACTCAAAAGTACTTCCACACTCTTCCCATCGGGAAAGATCGGCACATCCTTCTTCATGTGATTTATAATTAATCTTCATGTGATTTATAATTAATTAATTATGATTTTTTTAAAATGTGGCATTACTTAATCACTAATTGTAATAAATGAGGTATATAGAAAGAAGACAAAGCATTATAGAGAGAAAACAAAACAAAGTTTTCTCAAATTTCTAAATTTTAAGTTATTTAAGCATGTTTGATAATGAGATGAGATAAAAATTATGTGAACAATAGTAAAATAGTTTGAGTTGAAATGTTTTATTGGATTTTGGAAAATGAGAGAAAAAAATTAAATAAAAATATTATAAAATTAAAAAATTATTTGAAATTTATTTTAATATTATTTTTATTTTGAAATTTGAAAAAGTTGTATTATTTTTTGTGTTTTGTTTGAAAGTTTGAAAATTTTGTAATGATTAGGTAATGAAAAAGTTGAAAATTTGAAATTAAAAAGTATTTTATGTTTTAGTGATATTTGGGAAGCGAATTATGAAAGGTTTTACAGTAATTCTACTTGCAACCGGGCTGGGGGAACCGCACGTAACCGGGCACTGCTTTTCATGAAAAATTTTATTTCTTTTATATTTCCTCTGCATTTTGTTCCCTATCTCTCTATCTATTTTTTTTTTCTACCATCTTCTTCCTCTGCATTTCTCTCATCTGCACATCGCAAGATCTACTTGCAACTTTTAGGCTGAACGTTTGCTTTATACCTTTCGGAGCCTTTAGGCTGGTAGTGAAAGAATGATGACGAGGAACTCAAGGAGATTAATGATAGGATCCACAACACCAACCTGCACTTACAAATGAGAGAGAGAGAGAGAGAGAGAGAGAGAGAGAGAGAGAGATGGCGTTGAGGGAAGCCATGCTTCTTCACGTCCGAGTCCCGGTTCAAACCCTAATCATAACCGGATCAAAATTGCTGCCATGAGCTCTGTACGATGTTTCCCTCTGGTTCTTGTCATCCCACAGTGACGATCATCTAACCAAGGATGAGGTCATCAACAGAGTCTTCTCTGTCGTCAAGAGCTTCCCAAAGTCGATCCCTCCAAGGTGAATGCTGATGTCCATTTCCAGAATGATTTGGGCTTGGGTAGCTTGGACAATGTAGAGATTGTAATGGCTCTTGAAGAGGAGTTCAATCTGGAGATTCCAAATAAGGAAGCCGATAAAATTGAGTCCTGTAATCTTGCAATTGAATACATCTACTACCATCCATTGGCTGGTTAACTTAATATAATCTGCCCAAGCTCATCTTTCTCATGGAATTACATGTAGAACAGTAATCAGCTCATCCCTTTTGTTTTTGTCTTCTCGTTGGATGTTTGTAGAGTGATCTTCAAATTTGTGGTGGAAAATAATTTGAAATCTGTATAAAAAAGAGTAGCCTTTCCAGAAGTTGGCTTGCGATGCTTCTTCTTTAAACAGTAACAATTTCTTTAAAAAAAAAAAAACACCTGCACTTATAATGAATGTAGAGGATGCAAGTACAAGTAGCAAGTTTCAGTAGAGGGCGATGACCCAATCAATGTGGGAGAGGCGATGTGCGGCTTGCTCTTGCTAGTTTCATATGTTTGGCTTGGATTTGTTACGAAGAAAAAGTAGGGTTTTTATATGATTTGTTTTCATGAAGACGATGGCCACTCTCTGGTTTCACAGAGATGAAGATGCCTTCCAGTCTATATTTTTTAAAAAAATAAAAAGTGGGAGGGAGAAGAGAAATAAAATTTTTCATGAAAAGCAGTGCCTGGTTACTTGCGGTTCCCCCAGCCCCGATTGCAAGTAGAATTTCTGAAAGTTTTATGATGAGCTGAGATCGTCTCATCTTGTCTAAGGGTCCAAACATGGACATGTTTGGGTAATGAAATGAGGTAAGAATTCTGTGAATATTAGTGAGATGATTTGAATTAAGATGTTTTATTGAGTTTGAAAAATGATAGGAGACCGAAAGTGGTGCCCACAACTTTTTCAATTTTGTATTTTTTCGTAATAGAGGAAGTGACTATTAATGAATGTGTGTATTTTTTTAAATGGTTAAAGATTATTAAAATATATTTGAGAGAAAAAAAAAGTGCAATTGCACTTATCGGTATAATGGAGGGCACCATTTTCAATCCTCCAAGCATTGTCCTATTAGGTTTTGAGAAAGAAATGAGAAAAAAGTTAAATAAAAATACTATAAAATTAAAAAATTTATTTGAATATAATTTTTATTTTGAAATTTGAAAAAATTGTATTGTTTTTATCTTTTGATTGGAAGTTTGAAAAAGTTGTAATAATTAAAATTAAAAGTTAAACATTTAAAATTAAAAAATACTTTTATTTAAATGATATTTTGAGAATGAAATTATAAAAAATTTCTAAATAAGATAAGATATTCTCAACTCATCTCAATTCTCCAACATCACCTAAGTTTTGATATGGATGAGATGCATGAGATTTATGAGAAGAGCAAGAGGTGGAGAGTAGGGCTGAGCACCGACAGTTTCGGAGTCGGAGGGCCCAACCTCCGACTCCGACTCCGACTCCGACTTTGTCGGAGGTCGGATCCAACCTCCGACTCCGACTTGTCGGAGCGGAGTCGGATTTTTTGACTTTTTATTTTATTTTTTTTAACTTCATATTTGACCCACTTTTTAAAAAAAATAATAAAAATTGTGGGCTTTCAAATTTCAATTTTCTCAAAATTACAATCCAAACTTATTAAACTTTTGATTATAATAAAAAATACAACTAAATAAAACAAGTAACATACTAACATACATTCAAAATTTAAAAATAAAAAGAAAGTCATATTTTTACATGTACTCCCATCATCCATGATTCCATATCCACATCCAACTAATCACTACAATAAACAAAGACACTGCATACGAAATGAAGATTAAAAAAAAGGCACTGTATAGTTACTATAGTATACTATTATAATTACTATGAATCTATTTTTAATTATATTATATATATATATATATATATATATATGATATATATATTATTATATATATGAATATTAAAAAGAAAGGCACCAAATATGAAATGAAATTACTAGTATTACTATTTTATATATAATATAGTATTAATATATTATACTATTAGTCTATTACTATATCTTATGGTATAATTACTAATACTATAGAATCATACTATTAGTATGTTAGTGATTTAATATTAGTTGATATATATATATTAATATATAATACTAATCATTAAATCTCTAATCTCTTATACTTGATATATATATATATTAATATATATAAATATTAGTAATACACTGTTAGTATTAATATATTAGTATTAGTATTAGTTATACTAGTAGTGATATTAGTTATACTAATAGTTATATTAGTATTAGTTATTATTAATACTATATATTATATTAATAGTGATATTAATACTATATATAGTTATAATGATTAGTATAACTACATTAGTATTAGTTATAGTGATTAGCATAACTATATTAGTATAAGTTATAGTGATTTAGTATATGTATAATACTATAAATTATAACTATAGCCTATAATAATATTAGTATAAATATTAGTATTAGTTATAGTGATTTAGTATAACTATATTAGTATAAGTTATAGTGATTTAGTATAGGTATAATACTATAAGTTATAATTATAGTCTATATTAGTATTAGTTATAGTGATTAGCATAACTATATATTAGTATTTGCTATAGTGATTTTAATTTAGTATAACTATATAATACTATTAGTATAAATCATTATACTAACTATATCACTGATAGTATTAGTATACTAGTATATCACTATAGTTAATAGTATCATATAGTAATATAGTATTAGTAATTAATACTATAGTGATTTATATAGTAATTTTTATATAGACTTAAAGTGGATTACTAATAGTATTAGTATTAGACCATAAATCTAATTAATATACTAATGTATATTAGTATTACTAATATATTTATCAAAATGAATATGTTGAGAATTTATTAAGTCAAAAAATATAATTAATACAAAATATTATTATATAAAATTTATATGAATAATACTTTAGTTATTATATATTAGTATGATATGTTATTCTAAATTTATAAATTAGTGTTTATCCATTAGTATTACATGTTATTATATTTATACATTAGTAATTTATTGTTACAACTTACATGTAACATGGTAGTAATATTGTAAATTTGTAATAGTATGATATTTACGTATAGTCATATACTAAACTATTATTATTTATTAGTCAATTTAGTCTATATATTATAGTATAAATATATTATTTAACTAGTATATTATTGAGTTTAACTAACTATATATAAGATATAGTTGTATAAAATTTAAATGATTAATATATAGAAAAACACATATATTTTTATAAAATATGTATAAAATCAGAGGCGGAGTCGGAGGACCAAGCCGGAGGTGGAGGCGGATCGGAGCGGAGTCGGAGTCGGTTCTTCAATGACTCCGACTCCGATTTCCAATAGGGAAAAAACTCCGACTCCGACTCCGACTTGTCGGAGTCGGAGCGGACCCGGAGCGGAGCCTGATTCGGAGTCGGATTGTCGGATTTTTGCTCAGCCCTAGTGGAGAGTTGGCATGGCAACCAGTGTTTTAAATTTCGTACCGTACCGGCCGGTACGGCCGAAATTTTTCGTTTCGGCCGTCCGGCCGATACAGGTACTATATCTGTTCCATACCGGCTAAAATACCGGCCGGTACTGGCCATACCGAACTAAATTTCGGCCGGTACCGGCCGATATTTCGGCCTGTGTGTGTGTGTGTTTTTTTTTTTTTTGGTTTTTTCAAACTACAAACTTATTTTTTAACCCCTAATTCAGACTAGACTATTTATAATTTTTATATATATGTATTTATATATAGACTATTATTTTGGAATATAATTTTTATATATATAATTTATTTATATATCGACTATCCCGAAACGCTATCTTAAAACGGTACCGGTATCGAAATATTTCGTTCCAGTACCTTGACCGGTACGACGTCCGGTACGGTATTCAAAACATTGATGGCAACTACAATTAAAGTAGAAACCGAATAGTCCTTTTGGTTGCAACTTGCCATTAGAAAAGAGTTAGTAGCTATTTAAAAAGATTAATTAGTCATTAAAAAAGTTAACAATCATAAAACGGTTGGAACTGGAAGACTTCATGTTATTTAAATGAATAAATGTTAAATTTCATTAAGATAAAAGGCTGATGAGGCATAATAAAAAAAAGTAAGATAAAAGATATTTATAACTTTAAATTGTGCAATCGCCGCGTAATTGTTTTGAAAAAAATGAATAAAACATGTGATCCACATGAAAAAATTAATTTTTTAATAGTGAACCACACTCTTTTCAAAACAATTACACGACTTTTACGCACTTCACAGTTGTATATAAAATTACTCAGAAATAGTTTAAAAAGCTAAACAGATAATAATAGATGCCCATTAACCAAGCCATGTTTGGTTTTACAGATGGTCTTGTTCTATCTCATCTTATCTTAATATCGAAATATCATTTAATCACAAATACTTTTTAATTTTAAATTCTCAACTTGTCAATTTTTTTAATTTAATCATTATAATTTTTTCAAACTTCTGGACAAAATATAAAAAATAATTTAACTTTTTCAACTCCTAAAACAAAATAATGAGTAATGCTAGTAGATACAAGCCCTATACAAGTTTTTTTTGTAAAAAATGGGTCTCACTAATAAAAAATAATTTTTCTACACTTTTTAAAGTGAAGTTCACTTTTTTACAAGGGCTTGTATGTGGCTTGTTTATTTGGGATTTGTACAAATCATTTTTCTTTTCTAAAACTCCCCGCTGCCCCGCCCAGCCCCCGCATGGGCGGGCGGGCTACCCTGCTCCACCCATGCAGAGGCGGGGTCCCCCGCCCCGCATAGAGAGGGCCTAGCGGGGGCGGGATGACTTTTGCTTAAGGATGACTATTGTTTTACCTTGGCCTCCTATATAAAGGTTGGTCTAGGAGGCCAAATCAATCCAAAATCTAACTCTAATGAGTTTAGATTTTTTTTATATTTATAAATTTTAATTCATTATTTAAATTATATTATAATTTAGGTCTAAAAAAATATTTTTAGACCAAATTTTTTTTTTTTTAACATAATGTGGTGCTTAGGCGAGGAGAGGGGCGAATGAGATTTTTTTCCCTGCCCCCCGGCATCGGGGCTGGGGACCCTACCTCCGCCTCCTGGGGGCGGGGGAAAAACCCCCAACACCCGCATGGTGCGGGGCGGGGGGCGGGGAGGGAGTGCCCCGGCCCTGCACCATGCGGGTAGCACCCCTATTTCTCTGTATAACTAAACGAAATCTAAAACTTCTCCTACACTCTTTCTAAATTTATCTTTTTGAAAAATGATAAGAACACAACCATTTTTTAATATTATGATTTTTCTAATATAATGATTTAAAACTTTAGATCCATAAAAGAAAACATAAAACATATGATAAGATAAACTTGAGAGAGAAATATAGATAGAGGGAATAAACTGTCAACAACGATAATCTTAGTTAGAAATTAATCTTTTTGATTTTTGATATTATGAAATTTAAATTGACGGGAAAAAGGAAAAAAAAAAAAAAAAAGGTTTACTTCCACCGGAAGAAACGCGTAACCAACACCCTTGGTTTACTTTAGATATGTAACCTTTATCTATGCTAAATTACGCTCAATCCCCTTGCCACTTCTCACAGGGTGTTCTGGATCCTGCGTCGAGAATTTGGAGGGAAAAGAAAAGAAAGGAGAAAATAATGTAGAAAAAGAAATGCCAGTGGCCAAACCGGAATCATCCGACGCCAGAATCATCGCTCACGTCGACATGGACTGCTTCTATGTTCAGGGTTTGTGACTCTGTCTCTGTCTCTCTCGTATAAATATGTATGTTTATGTGTATGATTTGGGGCTAATACTGGAGTTTGAAAATGAAATGTGATGGTCAAGGTATATTGATACCCATTTGAGATTTTATGTTGTATTTCAATGTAAGGTGGTTGACATCGAATTTCTGACCAATTCCAGGTGTAATTTTTTTAAGATATATATATAGAGCAGGAATTAGAAAAGGAAAACTTCTTGACTTGTACGATTTTCCCTTAAAAATGAACCTAAATATTTATACACATGTTTGATGTGTTTGATGAGTGCCCAAGACTGTTTGGGTTTTTCTTTTGCATTTGAAAGAAGTACATGAAAGTGGGGAATTCATACTTGAATACTCAGGAGAAGTCTGGTTTTAAGTTTTGAATTTGGGTAGATATGAAATTGTGACTGAGTGTTGTTTTAAGATGCTTTGGAAGTTGAAAAGAGATGATAAGATGTGGTGAAGGTAACAGACTTAGAGAAGTATATGAAAACCTCTGAAAAGTTTTGGCCTAAAATTCTATATGGGTTGTGCTCATGTGGTATTGTTACATACTCTTCTGCACCATAAGAAGGTGTGCAAGTTCGATATCATCTGAATGGCTTGGTGTTTGAAGACTATGGGACCTACCTTGCTGCCATTTGTGCATATACAGATGGAAGGCATAAAGGGTCTATTTGGTGATGCTTCCTGTTGATTTCTGAAACTTTGACTTGTAAATTTTGAGATAAGCAATGCTAATTCCGTACTTTTGAACCTTAGATTTTCCTTGTTAGGTTGATGTGACACACTGGATAGCAACCATTTACCAAGTCAAAGATGGTCGATGATTTCATTTAAATGATCTGGACATCAAGTTCTCTTTATTATTCCACTTATACTTCTTTCATGTTATGCTGGGAGGCCTGTTGGTATGATACCCTGTCATCTGTGCTTTGAGTATCCTCTTTCCTGTGTACAAAATTGAACATGGATGTCCTCTGCTGGTTATCTCCTGTTAGTCATGGCAGGGATCATAATTTTACCCCATCCAACTGTTTAATGTTAATCTTTGTAGTCGAGCAGCGGAAACAGCCAGACTTAAGGGGTTTACCTACTGCTGTTGTACAGTACAACTCTTGGAAAGGTGGGGGCTTGATTGCAGTTAGCTACGAGGCCCGTAAATATGGTGTGAAACGGTAAGAATAATCTTTTTGGATCCTTTTCTAAAAAGATTTTCTTTAGGAGCCAATAGACTCTAAAAATGTAATGCATGATTATCAGTTCAATGCGTGGCGATGAGGCAAAGAAAGTCTGTCCACCAATTCAGCTGGTCCAAGTCCCTATTGCGCGGGGTAAAGCTGATCTTAACACTTACCGCAATGCAGGTTCAGAGGTCTGTATATTCAAAAGGCATTACCGATAGCTTTTTTTTGTTCATTTATACTCATTGACAATTGAAAAATTGAACTTGTGGTGTTTTTAAATCAAATTTTCAGGTGGTTTCTGTTCTTGCAAGGACAGGTCGATGTGAGAGGGCTTCTATTGATGAAGTGTATCTTGACCTTACTGAGGCGGCAGAAACAATGTTAGCAGAAACTCCTCCGGAGAGCTTGGAAGTAATTAATGAAGAAGCTGTTAAATCACACATTTTGGGGCTTAATACTGAGGTCAGAGACATTGCATTGAGATCTCCTGATCCTGATTGCCTTATACTCATTTTTTCAATGATCATGAGAATTCATTCTGAGTATTGGTCAACATTGATGATGTGAGGATGTCAATTCAGATCTCAGTTAAATATAATTTTCTTGAAGCTTTTATCCAGCATTTCCCTCCTTATCTTCCTCCATTCAATATCTTTTGTCTATATTGAAGAGAGTGTCGAGAATTAACCTCTACTTGACGTTTTAGAAATTTCAAAGTAAATTTGATCATGATGTGGTCTAGATTACTATTCCTAGACATTTGAGTTTGGGAGATGGGGAGAGAAAGAGGGAGGGGGTGGAGGTTGTGTTTAACAATTTGCAGAATCTGGATTTCTTTCATAGGGTGATACTTGATTATAAATGTATTTCTCAAGTTCAAAAGGATATGAGACATGGGTAATGGGTTAAAGCTATAACTGTGGGTTTCCCCAAAGGCCAAAACTTGCCTATTCTCTCAATTTGGTGATTTTCATCATAATTCTAGCTTTTTATTTAATACCTGGAAAGTATCATATTGAGGTTATTTTTCCTCCAAAAGAAATATATTCAGATTTCCTCTAAATCATAGGGTGAGTCGCTTAGTTCTGAACTTGCTGCATTTGTATCAGCTTCAATCGTTAGTCTGAAATGGATTTTAAAACTCAGGAAGGAAGTGATGCCAAGGAATTTGTCAGGGAGTGGCTTTGTAGGAGTGATGCTGATCACCGCGATAAACTATTAGCTTGTGGGGCCATGATTGTTGCAGAACTTAGGATGCAGGTGTTGAGGGAGACTGAATTTACTTGTTCTGCTGGGATTGCTCATAATAAGGTAGGTAGCAGTCAATTTTTAAAATCTTCCTTAACTGAACGGATGAATTTTTTTGTCATTAGTTTAGCTATGACTTTGTTAGCAGATGCTGGCCAAACTTGCAAGTGCTATGAATAAACCTGCACAACAAACTGTTGTGCCCCTATCATCTGTCAAAGGATTACTCGAATCCTTGCCAATTAAGAAAATGTGAGTTTTTGTTTCAATTTTATACATCTATCTTGAGTTAGAGATGCAAATCATATTGCTGTATACATTAGCTGACTGTCATTTTGCTACTTAGCTGCAAAAAGGAAAGATAAGTGGAAATATATTTTTTATATTTTTTTGTATTCTTCTCTCTGTTCAAAATTGTGCTGCTGGTAAGTTCTAGTGAACTGCAGTGCTTACTGCCAAAGAAAACATGGTTTTCAGGAAACAGCTTGGAGGAAAGCTTGGGAGTTCTTTACAAAGTGATTTGGGTGTGAACACTGTTGGAGAGCTGTTGCAGTTTTCAGAGGAGAAGCTACAAGAGAATTACGGCATCAATACTGGGTCATTACCTATTCTTGAAAAATAGCTCTTGTTTTGAACCTTGCGATTATAGTTGGCTTTTCTATTCAATGTTTTTTTTTTTTTTTTTTTTTTTTTTTTTAAATTTTGGTTTTTACTCCAGAAATAACTACTGTCTTAAACGTTTCTTTAAATATGAAGGAAATATTGTGATTTCCCAGGGAATAATGATTATGTTTTAAATTATCTCAGACTTTTCTAAATTATCTTTCTAAATACTGTAGAAAGGTCCTTTCTCTTTGTTAGTTGCTGTTGGTTATCCATTGGCTTATTTATCTAACAATTTCCCAAATGTGCTCCTCGATATTCTACTTTATACATGCATTCCAGTACTTGGTTATGGAATATTGCAAGAGGAGTCAGCGGGGAAGAAGTTCAGGGGCGACTTCTTCCCAAGAGCCATGGTTCTGGAAAGACATTTCCTGGTCCTCGGGCTCTGAAGACGATTGCAGCTGTAAGAATTGTTTTTCTAACCAGATCAACTCATTCTGTTCCTTATGCTATATGATCTTGTCATCCCATAGTCCAGTCATTAAATGTTATTGATTAGAGCAGTCGTCTTACTCAAATAACCGCCAAATCCCTACATGTAGGTCCCCTAAATTCTGACTTTGGAAATTTAAATCTGTAAGCTACCAAATCAATTACCATATAATTGCACTGTCAAATTTCGCCAAATTGTGTTATCCTTAAATTTGGAGTTCGCATGCTTGCCACATTATCAAATGATCATGTGCTTAAGTTAGCAGAAATTAAGGTTCATATATATATATAAATAATAAAAAAATGGTATCAAATGCTTCACATTCAAAATTTAGTGGGAATATCGAAATTGATCTTATACTTTGGAATTGGCAATTTCCCTTAAAATTATCAAAAGTTGCAAATGCTTCACTATTTTATTTCAATTCTGCAATGTACTTACTCTTCATACTAATATGCTCACTGGTTTTGCATACTAGAAAGAATCATTGCTATTTTGGGCTATTAGAAAGGACCATCAGTTGAGAGAGAGATCGATCTTTAATGCAGAAATTCAACTCAACAAATGTTTCTCTTACAGTCCTGTCGCTTATCCTCTAGGTTCAACACTGGCTCAACGAACTTTGTGAAGAACTGAGTGAACGTCTTTGCTCGGACTTGGACCAAAATAAACGGATTGCTCACACTCTGACTCTTCATGCTAGAGCATACAAAGTACTTATTTTCCTCTAATCAATCTGGATAGTAGATTTGGTATATACTCACTCTTCTCTTTTCTGATTATGAGTTATCCTTCAGTCTGGTGACTCTGATTCATATACGAAGTTTCCTTCCAAGTCTTGTCCCCTAAGGTATGGGACTGCCAAGATTCAAGAAGATGCGCGGAACTTATTTCAAGCTGGATTACGTGAATATGTGGATTCGTACAAATCTAAGACTCAAGGAAGTCAATACAATGGTTGGGGTATAACAGCACTTTCTGTTTCAGCGAGTAAAATTGTTGCAATACCTTCTGTAAGTTTTACTTGGATTTTATTTTTCAAAACTAACTTCTCCTTGGATTTTAGCTTTCAAAGCTCTTTTATACCTTCTCTGAACTTGTACTATAATTTCTGGGTCTTTCTGGTCTAATTTTGTCCCTTGGGAGGTTAGCTCTAACACTTTGAGAGGGGTGTCATCCTCAGTTTGCTTGGTGATCAGACCTTCCTAGGATTTATCAGATAGGGATAATATGATGCTATTCTTTTTCTCTCAATATGCCTAACTAACATATGTTTAGCATGTCGTGAATTAGTTGTCTCTATGGTACATGCTTCTTAAGATTGAACCATTAAGAAGTATTTGAAATAAAGCAGTTTCCAACTAAATTAATCAATCAGCTGCTGAAATAAATGTTATGCTCATCTGATTACTATGTATTTTCTGGTCCTGAACTATGTATCATTTTGATGGAAATATATTTTTGCTAGGGGACAAGTTCGATCACAAAATACTTTCCTGGCCAAAACCTTTACTGCTCTTCATCAAAGCAGTCACAGGATAACTTCATCCAAGATGCTGCACTATCTTCACCCTCAGGTATATGGTTTCAAATGTGCTTCCGGTATACTCTTATTTTCCTCGGATTCCCATCCATCTAATAAGGCTGTTATTTGTCAGGAAGTGAAAGCTATTCGGGCTTGAATTTAACTGAGCCACAGATTGAGTTCCCTGAGTTTTCTGGAGAAAAAAATAAGTTCAATTATGCTGTCACTAGCCAGGGTCAACAGCGAGACAAAGAGAATACATGGAAAGACCAGGTTTTACAATAGGCTGAATAATTCTCTGTTGAACTGATTCCAAGATTATTAATATGTTATAAGATGGTAAAGGCCTTGGGTTTGGGGGTATGCTCCCCCAGGTCCAAGGTTCAAATCCCCTTGGATGCAAACAATCTCTAGGGGCCACACCCCCTGGTGAAAAGCCAGCGATTTAATCAGTTCCGTTTAGGAAAACTTCCAAGAGTGCGGTGTACGGGAGCGAGGTTTACTCTGCAGGGGTAGGGCCCTACCCTGGAGAGGTTCCCCGACATAAAAAAAAAAAAAATGTTATAAGAGAATCTTGGAACCTGAGACATTTATACACCAGCTCTTGCATGTTTAGCTTGGGTGCTCAGATTTTAATAGGCTTTAACAGCTAATGGAGTTTGGGCAGAAATTTAACCTTCTTTTTAAATCATGCTTTGTGATATTAATGAAGCTTGATGCAAGTCTTGATTCTTGAATGACAATTTTGGCAATTGATATTTTTTCATGGGCAGGATCCATCCTGTTTGTCACCACAACATACACAAAATGGTGTTGCCAATGAAATTTCACCATTGCTGCCTTCAGGTAGATTTTCTCATTTACTTCTTTAATTTTCCTTATCCATCCATGATAAAGGCAGGTATTTGTCCAGGAGGTGAAAGCCATCTGGAGATGGATGGAAATGAGCAACAAAGAGAATTCTCTGGGGAAGAATCTCAGATTAAATATTCCACGATTAGTTTGGATCGAGCTGTGCAGAAAAGAAAAACATCAAAAGATAAGGTCCGCAGGCATACTTCCATTATCTCTTTTGCACTGCTAACTGTACATCTTTCTCAGAATCCTCTCACGAGGATCATGTTGTTGCACCTTGAGAAAAAAAAAAACACTTTGGTGTGAAAAATTTAACAAAAGGTATTTAATAACCAGGACTAAAACTATGTCTAGTGTCCTTGGTTGGCTAATAATCTGTTGGACCAAACTATTGGCCCAGACTTTGTGCCTCTGTGGAAGCTGCCCTTTCTCGTTCACTGGGGAGCACAAAGCTGCTTAAGTTCTTTTGTATTTGCATCTTTTTTTTTTTTTTTCAAATTGATGCAATTTCTGTCTCATTGTTACTTGTTTCTCTTCTTCTCTCTTTAATCCTAGTTTATAAGGTTCATTCTGTTATGTTCCAGCAATTTTTTGATCCTATATGAGACTTGTTTGTAATGTAACAATTCTGTTGGAATGCACATGTTTGAGTATGTTATAATTATAGACGTTACTTTCTCAATCAATGTGCTTCTGAGGCCTTTTCTTTTCTATTTAATTCTATTTAATGCAATCACGGCTTGCCAACAAAATTTCACTTGTAACTGGAAAATTCTTTGAACAAAAGGAAGTTGCGGGAACTCAAATAAATGTGTTCTTTTTGTGTTTAATTTAATTTTGATAAAAAATTTAGACTAGGATGAGAATTTTGACAATAATTTGTACATGGGATTGATATTTAACGAAACTTGAGTTTAAACGTGGCTGTTTAGATCAGGAAAATAATTGATTTGGCACGTACAAGTTTCTACCACTTTTCATTTGGGACAAAGATTCCTTATTAATCACCAATGATAATATTCTTTCAGACAACTACTATTAACGGATGTTGTTAGCAGGAAAATAAAAGAAGCACACCTTTCAAGTATGCAGGGATTATTGAAAAGAGGCCACTTGTGGACTTGCTAGCTACAACCTGAAATTTAAAGTCCAAAAAAGACAAGAAAAATATAAGCTTCCAACTTTTTCGTCTAATCATAAGTTGATCCCAGAGCCATAACTGCAGTTGTGTTTTTATTCTATTCAATCCGCCCAATGCTGATTAATGTTTGGCTTTTAGAAAATGGGTGTTGACTTGTTTCTTAAATATGTTGTGACAGGGAGCAGTTTCAATCTTGAAGTTCTTTAAGAATTGTGACCCCAGTTGGTCTTCAAAGAAACAGGAGCATATTGAAGCCGTCCGAGATGTTAAAGCAACATCATCTGACGGTTATTTTCTTATCCCTCTTTTCCTTATATATATAAATAAAAAATAAAAAATTCTAAACCCTCATTTAGATGTATTTCCTTCTGCATTCTCTCTCTCTCTCTCTCACATTTGAGGAATACTTCAGGCTTTCAGTCTACTGGTAGTGTCTGTTTGGAACCAAATCAAGATGAACTGCCAAAAGAAAGACTTATTGAAGAGACCGGGACTAACACTGGTAGGTCTAGTTTGGCTCATATTGAACAAGAAAGGGAATCATGGGGCTACAAAACAGATGAGATTGACCCCTCCGTGGTTGATGAGTTACCACCAGAAATCCAGGAAGAAGTCCGGGCCTGGCTCAGGCCTCATAAGCGACCTAATGTAGTTAAAAGGGGTTCTAGTATTGCTCATTATTTCTTTCCAGCCAAAAATAGATGAAGTACCAAATGATGTAGATGGGTGTGTTATCTCTTTCAAGCTCAAAGAAAGATGGCGATGCTGGAATTTGTTGATATACAGCATAGTTGGAATTTCCAATGGTTAAGGCTTAGGAAACCTATTGAAAGCTAGTCCTGGAAGTGCTTTGTGTACATATGCAATTTTATTATTCTTCCTATGGCTTTTATGGAAAGAAGCTAATTCGAGTTAAGTTTGGACAGTACACAGTATCCAGTCTAGAAACTGATTGCGGGAAAGTGAGAGCTGACATACTGGGAAGGTTTATTTTAAATTTCTTTTAGTTAACAGGGATGATAAATGATATTTGCAAACATAGAATGTGCAAGCGTCGTGCACCTATTTTGAAAAAAATGAATAAATATGATTTACATAAAAATATTAATATTTTTAATGGTAGATTTTATTAATTTTTAAAAGAATCGCGCAACATTTATATATCTTATAACTATATATAGTATTACTCAACGTTGATACATATTGTTATTCTGCAAACGCACGAGAACTACTAAACTGCTCTCCATTTGGGGATACAAAATCCAATCCATAAGATGTAAGTAAAAGAGAGATATTGTTTTTCATCTAAAATTTTATCCTTCCATATTTAAAATGTGTTACTTATACGAGAAATAATATTTGCAGACGTGAAATGTATAAATAATGTGTAATATTTTTGAAAAAATAAGTAAATATGAAACTAAAAATAATAAAAATAATAAATTTTATTTTTTTTAAAATAATTATATAATATTTACGTATTTTACGATTATATATAAATATTCGACCGATGTGCTGAAGTCTAAAGCTGATTTCGTACGGAAATTTGGCAGCTTTGAATTTTAATAATCTTTTATAAAAGCCCGAGGCCGTTTCCGGTCAATAAAACCAGAGGCAAGAGTCCACAGATTTTGGTGGTTCCAAGGTTTTCAAATTCCACATGCTTTCATTGCTTTGCATTGGCAGTTGGCACCCTTCATTTTTTGTGTATTTACTTAGCCTGTTGCCAAACACTACGAGGGTAAAACCGTAAAAGAATTAAGGAGCATTCAAATCAATATGTTCAGACAAAAATAAAAGAGTTCGAGTGTCATAGAGAATATTAATGTTTTAGAAATGAATTTAATTTTACATATCAAGATTCAAATACAATAATGATGATTTTGAGTCATTTATAACACGTCTTCATAAAAAGACACACAAATTAAAAATAACACGTTTCCTTCAAATCTTCATTTCAATTTGCATTTAATCTTTTTGTTGTTCCAAGAAAGAAAATAGAAAAAAATCTTGAAGTAATTAAATAAAATAAAACTAGTTGAAATTCCTTATCTAAACGTCAGCTGCGGTATTATATGAACATGAGTTTTTATTTGAGTGACACTATAGCCACCGAAAAAATTGTTTCGTATTTTTTTTTATTTTTTTATGTATTTTTTTTAATCATCATAAATATTTTTTTAAAAAATAAAAAATTCACAATATTATTAAAAAATACTTCCTTAATCACTAAGTAAAAAAAAAAAAGATTTCGGAACACACTTTCGGCACCCAACTTTTGGTGGGTTTAGCATTTCTGTTTTATTTGAGCTGGGGCCAATTTTTTTTTAATTATATATACATTGAACGACATATAAAAGTAATATTATTTATTGTTTTTTTTATTTAGGGAGATATAAAATTTGATTTTATATATATATATATATATATAGATATATTTGTCTAATGAATAATATAATATAAAAGAGATTTATATGAAAATTGGTCTCTTCCATATCACCGTCTTCTAGTCTTTACAAATTACACCTTCGCCAAATAATTCTCACTCCTGAAGACTCAACCATAGAGTTACTTATAAAAAAAAAAAACTCAAATTTTATAATATATATTTTCTGTTATTATTTTACGACTAATTAATATATAAAAAGAGTAATTCTACATACAACCGTGAAGTGCGTAAACGCCGCATAACCGCTTTAAAAATGAGTAGGGTCCACTATTAAAATATTAATTTTTTTTTCATGTAGGTCCTATATTTTATTCACTTTTTTCAGAGCGATTACGCGGCGGTGACACAATTCACAGTTGTAAATATATTTTCTCTTATAAAAATATTGAATTTCTTTTAATTGGAGTTTCAAATTTTATATGGCTGTCTACCATTTAAAGTAAATTTATAAAAAGAGTCGTAGAAAAGATTGTTAGTCATTAATTTTAGAGTTTCATAAATCATTAATGTATGGATTTACTGTAAGGATTAAATGGAAAGTGAATCGGAGACTCTATTTTAAGATCTTAGTGGTTGTCAAGACCCTGATTATCTTATGACATGTGAATCGGTTTTTCAAATAGAAAATTTAAGTTACGAACCTCAGCCTTTTATAAAAAATAAAAAAATAAAAAAAAATATCAAGAGTTAAAATGCAATTTTAAAAGTGAGAAAGGGAAATTACAGAAAGAGTAATTCTATATACAACCGTAAAGTGCGTAATCGCCACGTAATTGCTTTGAAAAAGAGTGAGGTTTACTATTAAAAAATTAGTTTTTTTTTATGTGGATCCCATATTTTATTGATATTTTTCAAAACGATTACGCGACAGTTACACAATATTTTCTCTTACAGAAAAAGCAAAAAGAGGATAGTAGAATGTCAAAAGCTTAAACCAAAATCCAGGGACGCCCATATAATTTAAGCCAACAGGCAAAAACTGCGTTTCCCATGCGTGGTAATCAAGGAAATCATGTTTATGCTCGGTCGTTCTGGCCAAAGATTTGTTCTTTTCCCCCTCTCGTACCTCTATATATAATAAGCCTTTTCCCTTTCGGTCCCATGAGTTTTCAGCTGAAGCTAACACCCAACACGTTCGATTTCTATGATGCAACTCAAAGTCTCGTCCATTGCATTTTCTGGGTATGTTTCGAAATCTTCAAAATTTTCAATTTTTTCGTTTTTGTCACTTTGAGTCAAAATAGCCACTATCAAATCTCACAATCAAAATACACACACACACTCTCTATCTCTCTCCCCTTCCCATTTCGGTTGATGACGGTACATTTCTTTTACGAGTTTCTTGTCTGAATCTTGTTACATTATTTAGCAAGTTTCGATTTTTTTTAATATTAAATTGAACTTCTGATGATATTTGCCGATATGGTTTTTGACGGAAGTTGATGGTCATTTTTAATTTGTTTGACTAAGATCCGATGTTTTCTAAGGGTCTTCTGTGTTGGATGGGTGCTATTTGTGTTCAACAGATTGGGTGATGGTCGAATTTGCTAGGTCTTGTTATTGATGTGAGTCAAATTGATCCTGGATTATACTTAACAATTCTTTAAATCTATCTATAAAGTCGTGACAGTTTGGTATTCAAAGGTTAGGACTTGGGAGTTCGTTCGTAGGAAATAATTTTGTTACCTAGGTGGCATTTTTTTTTTTTTGTTTTTTTTTTTCAGTAGTTGTTCAGAGAGGTATTCGATTTCTACTATTTTAGTCTTATCATGCTTCTACTTTCATCTTTGTGTGCTTCTCTTTCTGCATATCGATGTTATCTCTGGTTTGTGATGAATGAGAAGGCATAAAGTGTCAGGGCTACTTGAGGTTGAAATTCCCTACCCCTTTACCGAATACTTTAACTGCTTGAGCGAAAGCAAATGGTCTTGGTGAAAGCCATGTGTACTTGAAGGAACTTCGATAAAGTTCTTATGCTCTGAACTAAGATGCATTGGAGAGATATTTGATGTAGATCTGGAGATAGGGAGGTTTAGTTTTTAATTGACTACTGATTAGTTGCATAGTAGCAATAAGGACAAACATGTATATGTGTTAAATTCATCTCAATTAAGTAGCATTCCTAGGTAGAGAATATGAAAAAGATCAGAAGGGTTATAAAAAGCTGGGTTGAAAATAAAAGGCTCTTTCAAGATGCGTGGAAAAGGTAATAAATGAAAGCTAAGGCCATCGAAAGCAGAGTTCTCCAACAGTCTGTTTGACAATGTGCCTGGATGGAGTATCTTCTTTGTTTAGCCTATATGAAATATCTATAGCTTTGCATGGATTGTATGACACTGCCCGAGAAAAATTTGAGTCTAGTGTCTTTGATCTTCAAGCGCATACTTAATTTGAGTGCTTACAACATTTTGATGGTGTTTCATTATTTATGGCATAATTAATGGATAGGTATAATATTACAGTGAGTTTCATACCTGATACTGTATAAAAAATTGGCAAGGCTAGTTTGATATAATATTTATGAGTGTCTCTCATTTATAAAAAGAAGTATTAATTAATGTCTCCACTTTTATTATATTTTTTATATTCCTGTAGGATGCTCCTACTATCGCAATTTTAGATGTTTCCTCTCTGAGTTGGTGATTGTAGATCTAGGTATCTGTAAATATGTAGAAAAGAGTTCTGGTTTTAATCGAATGTGGGAACTCCCCAAAATATAGATTGGGGTAAATGGTTTTACATTCGTATCTCTCTCTGTTGATGGTACTCTCCAGTCTCCGTATCTTTCCTGGTTGATGTTCTTTCTTTCTTTTTGCATTATTCTTCTTGTTATGTGGACTACGTAGTCATAATTAATCAGAACAACATAGTCTTAAACCTTCTCTCATTTTTCATTTGATTTCACTTTCTTGGTAGTTTAGAAACCGAAGGTTCACAGATGACTTAGACGAGGGGAAATTGTTGAAATGCGTATGCGTTTCAGTCTTAGGTGTCTTAGGTGAATTAGACTGATCCTGTACATGGGGATAAACGACAGCATTTTACACAGATGAGTTATATTTCTATCCATAGCTGTTTTCTATGACTTGGCCTTTAGCTAAATGAGACTGTTCGCGAATCAAATGAGGACTAAAATGGCAACTTGCTGAACTGGTTGATGAAAAGAAAGAGATTAACCAACCCACCACAGATGATGCATCCTGTTAGGACCAACTTTGAGGAGCTGCAAATCTATGCTACCGCCCGGGGTCCATGCTTCTAAATACTAGATAAAGGCTATATCTAAGTAATGTAACATATTGTAAATTAAGGTTTAAACCAAAAGATTTAAAAATATGATTTTAGAGCTTATGATTAGTGCAGAAATAGGAGGATATTAGTGCAGCCTATCTTTTCTCCTACCATATCTTTCGATTCTAAGTCATTGAGTTACTTAGTCAAAAAAGAAAAAAAAAGCTACTTAGTCAAAGAAAACTTTCATCATATGTCATCCATACTAAAATAATAGAGGAAAGGCAATTAAAATCTTGAAAAGAAAATGCTTGCTTACCAAGATCCTATGATTTGGTGCTGAAGCCTTAGTCTCATATCCAATTTGTCACTGATGCTACTTATCAAAAAAAATTTGTCACTGATGCCGAGCGATTTAATTGAATAAATCATAGCAAATTCCTTTGCATTTACACTGACCTAGTTGGATTTTATTTCAATGATACCTAAATGTAAATCTTGTTAATGCAGGGATTGCAGAAACTGCTGAAGGAGGTGGGTGATCCCTAGGTGTCAGTCATCCTTTACACTGTTTGAAATAGTGCTACACTGAATGCATTGAAAGCAAATTTTCAAGGTCATTCTATTCCAAGAATCTGCTTTGCAGTTGCTGCTACAATGTCGATATTGTCAAAATTACGTTGTATTACTGTGGATGTTACTGGTACTTTGATAGCTTACAAAGGGGAGCTCGGTGACTACTACTGCATGGCAGCCAAATCTGTTGGGCTACCATGCCCTGATTACAAACGTGTGCATGAGGGCTTCAAATTTGCATATAAAGACATGGCCAGAAAGAATCCTTGTTTTGGGTATACCACGAAAATGCCCAACATAGAGTGGTGGAAGATTTGTGTGAGAGATTCATTTACCAGGGTAAGCAAATTTGACATGGCCGGTATATACGTAGGCATGGCTTGTAATGATAACTACTTTGTTGCTAATCATTGTATATTACATAATGTTATGGCGCTACATACATTATGCTTCAAAAAGGCAAGTGGAATTTGATAATCAAGAACTTTTGACTTATACTAGTGATAAAAACCAATCTCCTTGAACTGATGTAAGGTGGAGCAAGAATGATGATACTGAAAGTGAAAAAAAAAAATGTTTTTTCGCTCAGAATTTTACACGATGTACTTCTGTATGATTTCTCCATGAGAAAGTTATAATGGGAATATTCTTTTGGCTGCAGGCTGGATATGACTATGACGAGGAGACATTTGAGAAGGTGTTCCGGCGCATTTATTCATCATTTGGTTCATCTGCTCCTTATACCGTCTTTCCAGACTCCCAACCATTTCTAAGTTGGGTGCACGAGCAGGGGCTTAAAGTGGGGATTATAAGTAATGCGGAGTACCGGTATCGGGATGTAATTCTTCCAGCCTTGAATCTGAACCAGGTAGATAAATTATTCTTTTGAGATTCTGGCTCCCGAATTCATATTTAGCTTATCTGAATTGGTTCAGATTAAAGTAAGTAACTCATTGGATTTAGTTTGAAATTAAAATCTATCGGCTGGTAATATTTCACACGCAGCTGATTGTCATTAAAACACACATTTGTACATAGCCACATTTACATTTAGTATGATGGAATTGCTGACTTGTTCTGAGTTTAAAACACCAAACTAGGTTCTCATGATATATATCATTATCAGAATGCTATATTTTGTTGTTGTATCGTTGTCATTTTCCACACATGTATCTGTATGCAGACGTGTGAAATGTGTATGTATGTCTACTCTTTTAATATTGACGAACGCATGCATGTGTGTGTAAGCTCAACTAGAAATGCTGATACTGTCAAGTCTAATGTGCTGTTCAGGGATCTGAATGGGACTTTGGTGTGTTCTCTGGTCTCGAAGGTGTAGAGAAACCTGACCCAAAGATTTACGAGATTGCACTGGAGAGAGCTGGAAATATTGCACCAGAAGAAGTTCTGCATATTGGGGACAGCATGCGCAAAGACTATGTGCCAGCAATGAGTGTGGGGATGCATGCATTACTCTTGGATAGATTTAAGACTCCTGATGCTGAGGAATGGAGGAAATCTGGTGCCATTGTGCTTCCTGACTTGATGGCAGCAAAAGATTGGCTTACTTCAGAGAAGTCATCTTGTTGACTGGCTTTCTTCTCTCCCATTCATGCTGATGTTTCTATATAAGGATTCTTCCCCATCATGTCGTGTAGACATCGATGAAAAATATCAACCACCTGGTAGTCCCCAAAATCTTGGTTTCTGTGGCATGTTTCACACCTGGAATTTGATGTTTTTTCTCCCCGGGTGGAATTGACACCAACACTTTTAATGTCAACGAGCTCAATGATAAAAGAACTAAATTTTTTTTATGTTCTCTACGTTTTGTAGCCCCTTGGTGAAATATGATATATCCAGCAACTAAGTTAGTTTCATCCACCCTTTTTTTTTTTTTTTTTTAAGTTTACTTTTTTATTATTAAAATCATTCTCTCTGCATTGTATTTGTTTTGTGGTATCCAATAAAAAAGAAAAAGCAATCGTTTGATGCCCTTTGTAGCCTAAGTTTCACTTTAAAAACAGCTGCAAATATACTGTTAGATGCCCTTTGTAATTTCGGTGGTGAAGAACAGAACCTAATAGATAACTATACAGCTATTCTTAACTTATGACTTCCATAATATATGGGCTATATTCTATAAATGTTTGATTTATTTCCTACAGACACTTTTCATGATTTGTCTCCCACGAGTATATTTCTCTGCATGGCACCGCGTCCTGTGACCCAACTACCACACTAGCTAAATAATTTTGGTTATGTTTGTGATGCTAACGGGCCATCGCCAAATGTTCTTCATTGAGTGATACTTCATTCATCGAAAAGAACTTTTAGGAAAATTAAGGCCCCGATTGGATTCAGAAATAATCTTTTAGGAAAGTTAAGGTCCTGTTTGGATTGAGAAGTCATCTTAACTCATCTCATCTTATTATTACGAACTATTTTAAATTTATACCCAAAATACAATAAACAATATAACTTTTTTTAAATCTCAATTCAACTTTTTCAAATTTTAAAATAATAATAATATTAAAAAATAATATTCTAACAATATTTTATTCAACTTTTAACTTTTGCCTAAAATTATTTCATCTCATCTTACTCTATAATTTAGGAAAAATTTTAGAGTTTTGAACAAAAACCCCTCCCCATCTCAATCCCCATTTTATGGTTAGGGTTTACGGTTTGTATAGGAATTCCCTATATTTGGGGAACGATTGTACATCCCCATCGTCCCAAACCCCATTCGGCTTCCCCTTCATCCTGCATCTTCTTCTCTCTCGGTTGGCCCCTCCCTCGCAACGCAGCACCAACAATCGTAGCCTCTCCATCGGCAATTTTTGCAAGTGAAATTTGGTTTCTTCAAAATCGTATGTTTCTCTCTTCCCTCATTTTTTTCTATTTTTATTTTCCTATCTCTCTCGTTCTTTGTTTCTCTCTTCCCCTTTTTCTTCCTTTCGACGCCATGATCAAGGTAGAATGAGATGTTTGCCTACAACTCTCTCTCTGCGTTGGCGATCTCTTCACTGTTTGGCTGCCGATAAAGTTGAGATGCTTTCACCAAGATTTTTTTTTTAGTTTGTCACTCTCGTTTACAATTTTGATTTTGGACTTTGTTTGAGGAAACTGCTTCTCATTTTTCTTGCGTGTCGAGCATTGTTTGTGTATATTTTTGGCTGTGTTGACTGTTTAGTCGCCGAGAAAGTGATGATGCTTTCACACGGATTTTTTTTTTTAAGTTTGTTTCTCTCATTGCTTTCCAACCATTTTTCTTGATCGATCCATTCATTGAGGCTAGCGATTGTAGCTTTTTGAGGATTTGGTGCGTTGAGTTTTTAGTTGTGTATGTTTTTTGCTGTATTGACTATTTGGCTGCCGAGAAAGTGATGATGCTTTCACACGGATATATATTTTTTTAAGTTTGTTTCTCATTGTTGTCCAACCGTTTTTCTTGATCGATCCATTCATTGAGGATTGCGATTGTGGTTTTTTGAGGATTTGGTGCGTTGGGTTTTTGGCTGTGTATGTTTTTGACTGTTTGGCTGCCGAGAAAGTGATGATGCTTTCATACAGATTTTTTTTTTTTTAAGTTTGTTTCTCTCATTGCTGTCCAACCATTTTTCTTGATCGATCCATTCATTGAGGCTTGCAATTGTGGCTTTTTGAGGATTTGGTGCATTGGGTTTTTGGTTTTGAGGAGAATTTGGTGGAGTTTGTGGTTATAGAATGAGTGAATCATTGTTTGTGGTTATCCATTCATTAAGTTTGTCTGTATGTTTTTGGCTGTGTTGGGTGAATTTATTGCATATCCGAATTGCTTTTTTGATATCCAAAAAATGCATAATTAATTCCTTAAACCAATTCACTTTCTTGCTATTTCCATGGGTAATTTGTTTTATATTGTTGGGTCCTTTGTAGTGTTTCGTATCTCTCGGGGGAGGGGGTTGTTATTAAGCTGTGATGATGGTGTTATAGTATGGGTTAATTCACAAGTTTTAATGGGGCTCCATCGATATGATGGAGTAATCCTCACCTGGATGACCATATTACTTTTTGTGGTACTTTCCACAAAAGGCAATCTGGGTTCGGGTGGGGTTTTGCAGTCATTTGATGTGAATGGTTCATTGCTTACGCATGCTGTCAATATTTCCACCATTCTGAGCCTCATTTATTTATACATTCGATATAAATGCACTAGATGTAAATGCTCTTATTTAGCATTATTGTGATTTGCATGCTGTTTGGTTGTTGCTTTATGTGAATATGTGAATTGGTCAGTTCTATTACATTGTTTTTTGTTGTGTCATTGCTTTGTGTTATGTTGTGATAGAGAAGTAATGTGTAAATTAAACCCCCTCAGTTGTGATGATGATAAAGCCTGGTGGGGATACAGGATATTTATGGTTATTTCCTCAATGACTAGGTAATCCGGACGACCAAAAAGTAGAGGCAACCGGTTGTTGCAACCATGAGAGGGTGGCCAAATTTCGTAGATGTCACCATTTGGTTCCTGAGCCGGCGATGCAAAAACCCCAAACTTCATAGTTACATGTCTAACATTTCAATGCATTTTTAGAGATTGATTCACAAGACCTTAGACATATGTACTTCACCAACCTCCTAAGTGAAGATCATCAACTAGTCCCCACTTACGGTGGGCAAAGTGGAACTCTCTTATGATTGTTGATGACTCTTCACCCCTACCCCATAACGATCCTATCAGCGTTAGGAAATCAGTCAGGGGTGCGAACTTCACCCCCGAAGAAGACAAGTTACTTGTCTTCGCATGGCTTAATTGTAGCCTTGATGCTGTCCATGGAACAGACAAAAACACTCCCAACTTTAGGAAATTTTTTTTGAATATTTCCAGCAATTTAAAGAAACCACAAATGACCAGACCATAAAGTCTTTAATACATCGGTGGTCAGTTATTCAAAAGGCGACAAACAAATTTTACTAGCCCAGGTTGAAGGGTTGAATTAAAGTGGCATGCTTGAGCAAAACAAGGTAGAATATCCATACTCTTACTTTGTTTTACGAATAATTAATTTTTTTATACATTGGTTTAACATAAAGTTTGTTGTTTACATGCAAGTTTGACAAGATCAAGGTTATATACCAATCGTTAGAGAAATGCTCCTTCTAGTTCGAGCATTGTTGGCACCTGTTGAAGGATCAACCTAAATGAATTTGGCGTTCCACAAAGGAGGATCCAAAGTGAAGGAAGACGATGTCCCCATCCCCGTCCCCTACCCCGACTAGATGTTTGGGCGCTACGGTAGATTCAGTTTTTGATCTTGAGGTGGATAATGTTATGGATAATGACATGATCGAATTGGGTCAACCAATGGGAAGGAAAGCTGAGAAAGGAAAATGAAAAGCCTAAGGCACGTCAGTAGATGAGATTGTTGTGCTCAGCAAGTTGAAGTATATGCTTTTGGAGGAGTCACGTGCTCAGGAGAAAGAGTTTTTTCGCCTCAAGGCCGAGAATATGGAGTATGACAAGGAAAAAGAGGTAAATAAAATCCGTCTAAAAAATGAAAGATTGAGGTTGGAGGCCGAGAAGATGAAAAATGACAAGGAAAAAGAGTTAAATAAAATCTGTCAAGAGGATGAAAGACTAAGGTTGGAGGTGAAGAAACTAGAGCTCGCTAAGGAGGGAGTGGATCAACGCATTATGATGATGGACGTGAGTGCCATGCCAGGATTGCAGCGGTTATATTTCTAGGAACTACAGAGGGAAATCATGGCGAGACTCAATGCTGCAGCACATTTGGATTGATTAAATTTTTCTATAAAAAGTTTATTTCTTTATTTTTTGTTTCAGACAATGATGGATGACAATATTATTGATACTAAGACAATTTAGTTTTTATTTAGATTGTTTAAATTGATATTTTGAAACATTACAATTTCAGAAACTATTGCAAATTACTTCAAATATGGTTACTACTAACATGAAAGAAATACGAATGAAAATTTAATTAACTCAAATATTATATATTAACATGAATGAAATACGAATTGAAATTTGATTAACTCAAATATAGTCACTATAACATGAAGGAAATTCCAATCAATTATGCGACATGTCTACTGTTGGGAATATAATAGCCATTGATGTTCAATTAGATCTGCTTGGAGCTGATGATGTGCCGAGCTGTCTCTAATATGATGATGATGTTTGATGAAGTCTGTAAGCTCAGTTGTATGATTGGGCGATAGTTCTGGGACTTCTTCATCAAGTTGAGCATACTCAATGTTCGAGCCTTCACTATCATCACGCTCGTCTTCAATGATCATATTATGTAGAATAACACATGCTTTCATTATTTTTGTTAGTTCCTTGACTTTGAACATTCGGGAAGGTCCACGAATGATTGCAAATCGTTGTTGAAGTACCCCGAATGCACGCTCAACATATTTTCTTGCAGATTCTTGTGCTTTCACAAAATTTTTCTTCTTATTCCCTTGTGGTGATGAAATCGTTTTTACAAAAGTTCGCCACTTGGGATAAATACTATCCGCAAGGTAACACCCCCATCTGGTAGTAGTTGCCATTGATTGTGTAATTGACTGGAGGAGCACCCCATTGGACAAGTTCCGTGAAAATAGAAGATCTCTCTAGCACATTAATGTCATTATGTGAACCGGGCATACCAAAAAATGCATGCCATATCCAGAGATCATATGAAGCAACTGCTTCTAAAATAATAGTTAGTTCACGAATGCGGCTGGAGTACATACCTTCCAATGCATGCAGGCTGTAGGACAATTTTTTCACTTCTAACGCATGCAATCAATGCTTCCCAGCATTCCTGGGAATCCCCGTTGTTCACCAACCGCAAGCAATCGAGCAATATCATTGGCATTTGGACACCGCAAATATTCATCTGAAAAAACACTTACTATTGTCTCAGAGAATTTTTTAAAGCTCTCAATTGCAGTGCTTTCACCAATACGTATGTATTCATCCATAAAATCTCCAGTAGACCCATACGTCAGCATTCTAAGTGCTGCAGTTATCTTTTGCATAGAAGATAAACCGAGTATTTCAGTATTATCTCTTCTCTAGACGAAGTATGGCTCGTAAGACTCTACCTCATTTAGAATACGGAGAAATAGAGACGGCTCATCCGAAATCTCATTCGAGATAGATTTGAGAGATATACTGAATTTTCTGTGAAATAACTGCGAAATAGGCGCTTGTGCCCTTGAATATGATCATGCCGAATAAACTTACGGCATTAGCGATTGCCACGATGCTTCGATGACTATCCATCGACCTCGTCATTAAGAACAACATCCAACTCATTTTTAGAGGATAAGTATGTGAGCAATTTGCGAAAGAAGGTATGAGCCATTTGATGAAGGGAGTGGGAGATCAGGAGAGAATGTTGAATTTCGGTTCTTTAGATCAAATGAGACTTGAGTTTGTGAGATTGTGAATGAAAGCAGAATGCGTATTTATAGAGAAAAAAGTCACCGTAACATATAGGATAAAAAATGTTACCGTTTGAGACTGGACAAAAAAAGTTACCGTTGGAGAAAAGACAAAGAATGTTACTGTTGGAGGTAGGAGTTCAAAATGTTATCGTTGGAGAAAGTCTTCCAAATCTTACCATTAGAGAAAGGAGAAAAATGTTACCGTTACAGAAATGACAAAAATTTTTATCATCAATACGTGGGTAGGTATTACCATTAGAGAAATTGATAAAGAGTAAATATTAAAAAATACCATCACGTTAGAAAATGCACATATTAGAAAAAATTATTATTTTTGTAATACAGATTTTGGTTTGAAAAATAATATTGTATCCAGTAGTCAAAATCGTATAAATATTTAGTAAAATGTGATATTTAAAAAGAAGATAATAAGATAAAAGAGTTAGTAGTTAAGATTATAAATGGAAGTGAGAGAAAAAAAAGTAATAAAGAAAGAATAGACAAATATTATTTAATAGAATAGAGATATGGATGAAGAATGAGATGCATGAAGTTTTTAAAAGATGAATAAAATTTAAGAAAAAATTTTAAAAAATGTGAGTTTTAGTTAAATTATAGGAAATTTTATGAAAAACCCAATGTTATATGGCTTCGTTTGGATGCTGAAAGTAGCTCAACTCAAATTTAAACTTCTTCTGCCATTTAAACGCACATTTCAGCCGAGTTTGAATCCGCAAACTCATTTTTACACTGTAGCTAGACGTGACACATCCCTAAGAGATTCCTGACTTCAGTCTACTTTAATTTTTTTTTCCATTCCATTATAACTCCTCTGAACTGTCTCTCCCTCTCTCTTTCCCGTCCTTCTTCCCCAACATTTCCAAAACTCCCGTTTCATTAAAAACCTCTCGGATTCCTCCATAGCAATCTTGATCGCGCGCCGAGGGTTAAATGGATTTTATAGTGATTTTATTTTTTATTTATATATTATAGTGATTTTATTTTTTATCTATATATTATAGTGATTTTATTTTTTATCTATATATTATAGTGATTTTATTTTTTATTTATATATTATAGTGATTTTATTTTTTATTTATTTATTATAGTGATTTTATTTTTTATTTATATATTATAATGATTTTATTTTTTATTTATATTTAATAGTGATAAATATTATAGTGATTTTATTTTTTACTTATATATAATAGTGATAATTATTATAGAATATTTTTGAATAATTATGAATGGAGATTGAAGTGAGTTTGTAGATCCCATTAAAAATATTTTAAATAGTTTGACATGTGAAATATTTTCAAAAATACGAAAATACTTTGAAAATGATAAGAATACTTCGGTTTGGATGTTGAAGTGAGTTGAGTTGAGATAATAAAATATTGTTAGAATATTATTGTTTATTATTATTATTATTATTTTGGGATTTGAAAAAGTTGAATTATTTATTATATTTTATATTAGGATTTGAAAAAGTTGTAATGATGAGTTGAGATGAGTTGAGATGAGCTCAACTTCCAAACGAAGCCCTTAGAGCACTCCCAATAGCTTTTGTATTATACAAAAAATGTAAATAATTTGAAGAATTGTTCCAAAAAGAAGCTCCATCAGATTATGTAAAATGAAGTGTAAAATACATTTAGCTACAGTACCCCGCTACATGTAGCGGGTACTGTTCATCTTGTAAAAATTTTTTTATTGTTGATATTTCATTTACTCCCTCATTTTTATTTACTTTGATTTGTATCATATAAGCAAATTCTTTTTATTGTTCATCATTTAAAATACATATATTTCATTTTCTTCTAAAAAATATCTTAGAATTATTTTTAAACCAATTTTTTCATATTTGATTTTATTTTTAATTTTTATTTGGCTTATATATTTTTGTTTTACGTGTATAGGACTGAATTATTTTATATTGTATATAAAAATAAATTACAAATATAAAAAAATATATGGATATTGTAAATTTATTGGTAGAAATGAAATATTTAAAAAGAATAAAAAAAGAATATTTAAATGATATAGAGAAAAAATAGATAAACTGATAGATGACATATTGTAAAAGTCAGTATGTAAAATAGAAAAAGTAAATTTTAGTGATGTATTTTAAAGGATAAGATAAAGAATATATTGTGAGTGCTCTTAGTCTGCCATTCAAACACACGTTTCAGCCAAGTTTGAATCCGCAAACTCATTTTTTCACTGTAGCTAAACGTGACACATCCCTACTTTGCAGAGATTCCTGACTTCAGCCTATTTTAATTTTTTTTTTCCATTCCGTTATAACTCCTCTGAACCGTCTCTCCCTCTATCTTTCCCGTCCTTCTTCCCCAACATTCCCAAAACTCCCGTTTCATTAAAAACCTCTCGGATTCCTCCATAGCAATCTTGATCGCGCGCCGTTATGAAGAGTAGTTGGAATTGCAAGAAGGCAGCTTCAAAACTAGCGGCAATCGAATCCCACCATCGTCCCCCATAGTCGAGGGGTTGGATGTTAGATGTGTGCAGCCCCTATTTGAACGGAAGAGGTTCCCACAGACAACTCCACAGTCGTTTGCAGCCCTCGTGCTCCAACAGTTACGAATTACCTTTGGGCTTGTCCTTCCCGTCTGAGCTCACTGCAGCCCCCTAGCGAACATCTTTCGGCGTGGTAAATAAACAGAACGCATCTGAGTACGACTTGATTCCTTCTTACAAATTGATCTCTGCTCTCAACTTTCTTTCCAATCAACTGATAGGTTTACTGTAAACCCGTGTGAGCATCTCCTCTGTGTTGTATTCCTATATAATGCCTGTACCAAGCTCAACTAAAACCACCACGATTTTACTACGGAAGCAAAGCGCCTCCACGGTCAAGCTTCGCAACCGAAGGCGAGCCATCAAGAGATCAGTAATCACGGCTCTGAAGACGCGCTCTTACCGGGTAAGCAACTATCTGAACTTTATTCTAAGCATTTGGCGTATATGCATTTCATAAGAATTTATTCAAACGTCTGGGGTGCAATTTTAAATTAACTTATGAAAGTTTGGTATGGTAGCTTAAGAAAAATAAGAAATTTCTGTTTCTTGTGGCTCAAATTGTTCCTACCTCTGATTCAGTACTTGCCCGAAGCCCAAGCTTCAAGTCCTGACATAATGATTCTCTCAATTAACTTACTTGTAAACTCAAAGAAATCACAAATCGATGGAACAAAGGACTGTCACTTAAAAAAATTGGGATGACATTTAATGGATTATACCTTTAGCTACCCGCATATTCTCTGAGAAATAATGCTCTGCTCTTTCAGCTAGATTGGATTCTAATTGGCACTACTGAATGAGAGAGAGATTAGAAACAAATGGCAAGCTTAGTGTATAAAAACTATGATAAGGTGAAGTAAACCAGACTCGTCAGTTACATTATGATAAATGCTGTGCTCTGCTCTTTGCTGTTGTGAAGTCTTAAATCTTGCTTTAGGTCCAATAAATGCGTGTAATCTCTATTCCACCATTTTAAACTACTTTGAGCTCTCTTAGTTGCAAGTAGATCTAACAAAGACAGTGCAAAAGTTCTATTCTTTCGATAACAACAATCAACATCTCTGGGAATTGCTCCAGCATTGGTTGCCAAATGTCTTTGCGTACAGGGAGCCAGGCACATATATGCATGTGCATATGCATGATGCAAACATGTCAAGAAGAAAAAAATTCCCTTATATTACAAAAATTTCTAGCCAAGACTTTCTCCAACCCCATCATATACGACTTGAGCTATATAAGGTCTAGAAAACATGTATATACATATGTATGTATGTAGAAATATGTACAGATGTGAGGACTTGAAGTCCGCATATCTATGGATAAGTACTGGAGTAGAGGAAATCATATCTAATCTTCCCCATGAAGAGCAGGAAGATGAATATCATGTAGCAGTTTTGGGAGAGAGCCGAGGGTTAAATGGATTTGAAGGAGACAGTAGAAGGTGAAGCGAGAGGTATATAGTGAGGATGTAGGAATTAATATTGAGGCAGATGTTTGCATGATATTCATCTTCTGAGGGAAAGTGTTTGTGGGGGAGTTAAGGTCTGGCTAGTGTTTGTGGGGTTTGTGTGTGGTTTTCTGAGGGAAAGAAGGAAGATGTGGGGTTGGAGTTGCACCCCAGCTCCCCACTAAATATAGACACCGAGAGAGAGAGAATGGGTTAAAGAAAGAACATGGATTCCTCATCCATGTTCTTACTTTAAATAAATATATAAATCAGTTAAAGAAAGAAAAAAGAGAAATACTACGTTAATTTAACATCTTTTTCTTTTCCAACGTCACTTCCTTTTGATCAACCCTTTTCTTATGTATACTATCATAAAAAAATACTAAATAATAATATTTATGGTGCCATGTTGTTTAAGCTGGCACGGGGATTAGCAGTAGCTAGTACTCATCCATTTAGTGGAGGGATGAGATCATAGGTTCAACCTCATAGCACAGATACATGAGTTATATTTACTTTACAATCCAAATGTGAGGGGCTAATGGTCTTTGCGTCAATGTTCTTTAGGGTATGACCAGGCAAATTTAAAGGCACCTATTCGTCCTTTTTATTTGGTCGATGTAATGGGGTTGCTGCACTGTCATCATGAGCATTGCTTGATATGATTCTTATATAGAGGATGTGATGGTACTTCAGCCATGGCTTTGTAAAGGTTTGCAGAACTGCTGCCATAGTTGGAAGGGATATGAAAACAATGACTAGCTTTCGAGTTGTTGTAATTAATTACAAGATGGGAAAGCAAGCTAGCTTTTGAGTTGTTGTGTGGAGTAGTAGCTCCATTTATAAACCCCGACATGTTACTGTCTGGTTTGTCAATGGGTGGATGCATTCTTTAGTTCTGTGGGAAGTACTATATATATATACCTGTTAATTCCCTTCAATCTAGTTTAATTATGTAAATTAACTGCATAAATTTGGAGGAGTAGTAGGCCGTCTACATGCAATATTGTTCATGAGCTGATGTCATTTTCTCATATTGCTAGTTCATAATCATATCATGATGACTTGATTTTATAATCCTTTAGACAGGTTAGAAGGATGATATCTCATTCTTTTCCATCAAAGTATCTCAACTATTCTGTTTAATGAACAAAGCAAATTAAACACACAACACTTCATGATATAGATCAATGCATGATATATCAAAATCAATACTCATATATATATATATTTTCCCAAAATTGATAAACATAACTCCTGATCAGTTCATTTCGAACTAAAATAATACAATCAAATAAAACTTGTTTAACTAATTAACAATTAATACCTGATAATAGAAAGGGTTTTTAAGTTTCAAGAGTTAATTGGTAAAAACATGATTTTCATTTCTTAGCATTATATATATATATATATATATATATATATATGTATGTATATGTATATATGCAGGTCGCCCAGTTGCGGATTGATCCAAATGTACACATGAATTCACAAACATTAATATTCTCACGTACATGTCATTTTCATACACTAAAAGGCGAAAATATTCCCATGACACACCTCTTTTTATTTAATGTGTGCCAATTCAGGTTTAATTCTGATGATCATTACACTGCCATTAATATCATTAGTTTATATCCCCATTCAAATGGATGGAAAATTGAATTTTGGTGGGTACATTACAAAAGATCAGGTGTCAGTCAAGACTCAAGAGTACAAATATTCCCTGGAAACTTATTTATTGGATGCAACTTTTCACATCATTCATATTGCCATATTTTCCTCCACCTGTTCAGACATATATATTCAACTTCGAATTTACTAGCTTCTACAGTTTACTCAAAATCCCTTAAAAACCCATGACTGCATATTATTATTATTTTTTTTGTACGAATTTGATTCTAATTGCTATGTATGACTTGCAGCTCTACTTTCTACGCTCATCCGGCAGGTCCTCGTACAAGGTAATAAAACATTTTCAGTACAAATACATTCTGGGTATCACAGGATTACCCAGAATGTCTTGTGTGTCTGTAATTTCGATATGAAATTCACATTCGTATACGCCGGGTGGGAGGGTACAACCCATGATGCTCGTGTTTTAATTGATGCGTTGAGGTGTTTAGAGAACCATTTTCCATGGCCTGAAGAAGGTAATTTTTACACATTATTTTATTTGTACCTTGAAAGTTTGCGAGAATTTGGATTCTTCAAACATTATAAATGATTAATGTTGTAGTCTAAATTTTCAGGTTATTATTATCTAGTAGATTCGGCATTTCCCTGTACCGAAGGATTTATGCCACTGTATCCGAGGGTAAGGTACCACAGATCTGAACGAAGAGGCTCTCGTACCTTCCAAGGATATAAAAATCTGTTTAATTATCGGCATTCATCCATTCGGAATGTCATTGAACGAACATTCGGTGTGTTGATGAAGCGTTTTCGAATTCTAAATTTAATGCCCCCATACCTTCCAACTCGGCAACGATATCTTATTATTGCATGTTGTACGATCCATAACTTCATCCGCATGGTTACACCTAATGATCGGGATTTTCTAGTATATAGCAATCTAGATGATATCCAGGAATGGATGCGGATCAGAACACCAGTGAAGAATCTCATGTACCTGACATGTCGACTGCATCAACACAGGTGATGGCCGCAAGAAGAGATGCTATTGTATTATCTACGTGAGAGCATACTTATGGCCAACAAGGAAACACCTAATTGCTAGTATGGTGTTGTAATCTTTTTTGTTATGTCAGTATGAAATAATAAATTGTCAATTCGGTACCCTTTATTTACATATATCGATATTTAATATGTAAATAAACTATTGAATAAAATGTGGCCATGCTCCCGGTAGTATTTTTTCCCACTAATTCAATTTTTTTTTTTTTTTTTTTTTACATTTCAAGAAGGAATTTACATACAAAATGTAGTGGAAATTCTTTTTTTACATGAATTGACTGATTTAAATAATAAAGTGATATTCTTTATTAATTTTTTTATTTTTAAAAAATTAAAAATAACAAAATGAAGAAATATTTTATACAATCAAATAAAAACTTTAGGAAAGATATATAATGGTACTTGGTACTACTAATTTTACTCAAATCATAAATAAGAAATAATGAAAAGCGATGAAAATAGTGAAATGGTAATATGAAAAATAAAGGAAACGGATAAAAAAAAATTAAAGAAAAAGTAATATGAAAAGATAACAACAACAGGTTGTACGGAATTGTGAATATTATTATGAACATCAACTTAAATCCATAAAGAGAAATGATACTTGCAGTCGTGAGTGTTCAAGAGCCGTGCAGTCGCTTTGAAAAAAATGAATAAATATAGGACCCACATGAAAAGAAATTATTTTTTTAATAGTAGACCCCACTATTTTTTAAAGCGACTGCACGGCGTTTGCGCATTCCACGACTGTATGTAGCATTACTCATCCATAAAACCCGTGTGATTTGGCACGCCTAGCTACAATGCCGAAGCTGATATTTTTTTCCCAGTGCTGCATTGGCGCCAGATCATGGAATCATTTCCGTTTTTATCGTAACGTGATCAATATAAAATAATGGTGGGACTCACTTCTTTTATAATTTTCTATAAATATATCTAAACTTATCTTAACGTCTAAACATATTTTAAACTCATTTTAAGTGAATCCCACTAAACTCATTCAATAATCACAACTCACTACTATTCATAAAAAATTCAACTCACTTTAACTCATCTCAACATCTAAACGTATCGTTGTACGAACACCTTGGATACGGTTCTTATCAGCTTATTGTGCTCACGACGTGTGTGCCTTGAACTTTCCCATTTTCACTGCAGTCCGTACCAATATTGTCAAATTCACTACAACCAGTCCAAACCAATATTACCAAAAAAATGCAAAGTAATTCTAAGTTTTTATGCGTTTTCGGCCGTACTTACTCAAAATAAAGTCCAAAAATAACAAGACTATACAAATCTGAACAAACATGGGTGAGAAACAGCAATGCGAATATGTAGAAGTCCAAAATAGAGAAGAAGAAAATGGTACCTCTAGTCTAAGGCAAGCAATAGTCCTTGCTCTGCATGATTTGCTCGACCTTCTGATTCTGTATGTGTCAGTCTAATACTAGTTGTTGTGGTCCATCTTACGAAAAGAAGGCCAGCTCCGATTCTATGAAATGGTCATGTATATATGTGTGTGACCACAATAGAGAAAAGAACCCATTTCAAATGTTTTTTTCATCCACTTCTCGTGCTTATCCTTCCTCTCTTATGATCAATCTTTATTTTATTTATGCTTCAACTTCCTTTCTACGCATGCTCTTCATTTTCATGTTTAAACACATTACTTTCATGTTATCCAAGTTCTTTTATGTTTAGTTCTTATTTACGTGTTTCCAAGAGTATCGTTATAGTTTTGTTGTTTTATTATTACGTATTTCCAAGCTAGGACCAAGACTTTTATTATAACTCTAGCTCTGGTTTGTGAGTACATCATATTTTCAAGAATTGTTTTGCTTATATTATGAGTATATACATATTACTTTGTAATTTCTTTGTGTCTGTAATAATTCTATTTCTAGACACGGTGAAGATTGTTTAAATGGGACAACAGCCTTTATTAGAGGTCATTTGAAGTGTAAATGAAATGCAACAGTTAGAGAGAATCTGTTGATTGATTTTTGTTGAAATAAAATTAATTGTAACAATGCATTACAAAAGATTGGAAGTGTAACACCCCGTAGTTTAGTGTATTTTTACTGAAAGATTATTTTTATTTATTCGAAAATTTATTCTCTTGTTTTAAATTGTTGGATTTTTAGTTGAGTTACTTTTATGATTTTTAGTTTGTGAAAATTATTTTTGAAGTGCTTTCTTATTATTAATTATTGTTATGTGTTTAAATTGCTTCTCGAATTAAATTAACTTATTGTTGGGTTTAATTATTTATTTTCATTTTAATCATTACGTTTGAATTATTTTATTTTACTTTCTGTTTTAAAATCGTTTCCGTTAAATTATTTTTGTGACCCAAAATGTGAGGATTGGACCTCATTTCTTTCCCTACATTTTTCTTTTTCCTCTTTCTTTTCTTTCTTTTTCTTTTCTTTCCTTTCTGGTTCTTCTTCCCGCGCGCGACCCAGCCTCTCTCTCTCTCTCTCCGTCCGATCCTTCTCCTCCCCAGCCCGCCGCCGTTGGCCGGCGGTGGTCGACACCGCCCGGCTCCCCAGCTTCCCCAGCCGCCGGCGACGCCACCCCTTCATTTCCAGCTCCATTCGCGCCGTCGTTAGCCACCACGAGCCTCTCCAAGCCGCGGCACTCTTTCCGCCGCTGCGCCGCCGTCGCACCACCATTGGCCACCATCTTCTCACCACTTCATCCTCGACCTCATAGCAACCCATTGGACCCAACCCCATCTCCGATCCGTCACCGGTGAAGCACTTCCAACTCCATTTCCGTTTTGGGCTTTTTGGTCTTCTACCGCCTCCTACGCCGCCACCCACGGCCAACCTTCACCACCACTAGCTTCACCGACCTCCCTAGGCCCTACCCTATCAATTTTGGGTCTTCGTTTGTCTCCGTTGAAAAATGGGTATTTGAGACCCACGGCCACAATACATTTTGCACTGTTACGTTGCTCAGACGTCACTTCTTGCACTTCTGTGATCCTCCAGAAATTATTATATAGCACTGTAAGTATTTTTTCAAAGAAGTTTCGTGATTTAAATGTATTTTTGCACTAACTCATTTCACTATATTTGGTTGAACATGCCGGACTGAGTCCGAGGAGTACGGGGGTCGGATGTATTGGTGATTGGAGTTGTTTGTGTAATTGATTGGGTTGATTATTGTTGGTTGTTGGATATTGTGTTGGTTCATGTACATTGCATTTTGCATGCATGATCATGTTTGTAAAGAAAATTGGGTTTTTCGTGTATTGCATTCATGTTCATGTGTTTATGAAAACTGGGTTTTCATATGAGAATGGATTTTGGGTGCGTGTGTAACACGACCCCAAGCCGAGATGAGACATTATCCCGGTGGAGCTCCTCTGGTTATTCGGGAGCGAAATATACTGAGTAACGTCCCCTGGATTGTCGCTGGGCGACAATGGGATCGGACGAGATGGTCTCGTGCCGACTCCGTGGTCTTTTTGCTGGCGGGGACTAGAGGATGTTTGGCCACGTACGCGCTGGGCGCAGAACTGGGCATCACTCATTGTGTAGTGTGGATGCTTGGCCATGTACGCGCCGGGCGCAAAATTGAGCATCGCTACGAAGCCAGGACGTGCGAATGGTCCCTAGGGGAGGCCATGGTGCATATGGTAATAATAGATTAATGAACTATTTTTTGGGAAAATAGTGTGTTGGATTTTGTGTAAACCATTTTCTGGGAAAATGTTTTACGGATTATTTTTGGACCAACTGAGATTTTGGCGTGTGTTGGAAAATAATCATTTTCGAAAAAAATGATGTTTTGAGGAAAATGAATATTTCTTCATATGCATGCATGTTGGTTGCGTTAAATGCATTTTATTCTTGAGGATTGCTTGGTTTATACTTACCTGCGGTACCGTTTTATGGTAACGCAGATTTTGATGCAGATGAGGATGAGGGTGAGCCTGAGGAGTCGGCTCCGCCCGAGGAGTGATTTGAGATCACTCATTTGTATTTTGGGACATGCGTTAAACTTTATTTTAGGATGACTGTATAACTGCTTTTTAAACCTCTACTGATATTTAAATTATATTTTAAATTCTGGTATTTAGTAGACTTAATTATCCGCTGCGTTTTTATTGTACACTATTGCATGTACACACACTTGGCACTTTCGTTGGGATGCGTGACCGTATTGTCATCATCCTGGTGTCTCGATTCCTGTGTTTCCTTACATGGGGGTCGGGGGCGCCACAGGTGGTATCAGAGCAATTCGACTCTGGGTAAAACCACATGTCCCTTAGGATAGTACCATAAATTATTTTATTATTTTAAAATAATTTTTAAGTGTGGTAAGTTAAATTATTTATTTTATATTATGAGTTTATTGTTATTGTTATTTTATGTTATTTGATGTTATTTAATTCTATTTTATCTTATTGTATTTTTTGTGTTGCTTTTGGTTGAGTTTGGTTTTGTCTGGATTTAAGCGGGGTTGGAGACTGCTCTATGATAGGAATATGGTGAGACCAAGAAGGCAAGCTGATGTGTCCGAGGATGAGTTACCCAAGGGTGATGGAAATTATGCCATGGCGAGGGCATTGAATAAGATGACAGAGGTCCTTCAGCAGAATTTTCGACCGCCGCAAGGAGATCCAAATAGAACGGTCCAAGTTGGGTGCACCTATGAGCGCTTCCTAGCGCATAGGAATCCTGCATTTTCTGGGGAGGAGGATCCAATGCGAGTTAGGAGGTGAATTCAATATCTGGAAAGAACATTTAAAGTCTGTGGGTGCACTGAGGCCCAAATGGTATTATATGGAAGCTATATGCTGCAAGGTGAAGCGGCAAACTGGTGGGAGACCAAGCAGCCACTTCTAGAAATGGAGTTGGGATCCTTGTCTACTGTGTCTTGGCAGCGGTTTAAGAAAGAATTTGATGATCAATACTTCCCTGTTTCGGTGAGACGGCAAAAGGCTCGAGAGTTCAATAATTTGGTTCAAGGAGACATGACTTCGAGCAATATGCAAGGAAATTTATGGAGCTTGGACGGCTCGCTCCTCACCTTATTGCTGCTGAAGAGTTGCGGGTTGAGCGTTTCCTAGAGGGTCTGCGTCTCGAAATACGCAGACAAGTGGCTTGTCTTCAGATTATGGAATTTCAGAAGTTGGTGGACTTGGCCAGTATCGCAGAGCGAGAGAATAGCTTTGCAGTGGGCTCCCCTCCGGGTCAGAAGAGGCGGAGTTATGTTGGTGAAGGAAGTAGTTCTGGATCGCCACATAAGTTTGTTCAGAGGACTGGGGCCCGTTCACAGACAACCTCCGGTGTTCGTGCAGGAGGTCGGACTGGGGCCCGTTCTACAATCAATATTTGCAGAATAACGATACAACCAATCCATACCCAAAATTATATCAAAACCAAGCAACTTGAATACAATCAAATCTACGTCCAGTGTTCTCCCACCAAAATCCAAAGGACAGCCTAAAGCAACTTTGGAGTACCATACCATCTCATCATTTGGAAGAGTCACTAATAGGGATTGTGATAAAGGCTCCGTGACTAGATTACACATCCGAGCAAAAGTGGCGGACACAAAAGATTGGGACGCCCCAGAATCAAACAAAGTACATGCATAAAAATCATATAGACGAACTCTACCTGAGGCAAACACATCCACCAGACAAATTCAAAAAACTCAACCACACCAAACATTAAATCGAAATAAAAAACAACTAAATGCATACCAGTAATCACCCCAGCATCGTGGGTCTCTAGAGCCTCATAATCCACATCACCAGGAGTCACTGCATAGACCCGGGCTTGTACCAACTGTCTCTGGCTGCCCCTTCCACCTCGTCGACCTCCTCGTCCTCCTTGACCTCCTTAAACTCGACTGGGACACTCCCGAGCAAAGTGACTCGGCTGGCCACATCTATAACACTGAATTCCCCTTTGACCACAGTCGCCCTCATGGGCTCTACTGCATCTAGGGCACACTGGAGTCCGGCCTCCTGCACGAACACCGGAGGTTGTCTGTGAACGGGCCCCGGTCCTCTAAACAAACTTCTGTGGCGATCCAGAACTACTTCCTTCACCAACATAACTCCGCCTCTTCTGACCCGGAGGGGAGCCCACTGCAAAGCTATTCTCTCGCTCTGCGATACTGGCCAAGTCCACCAACTTCTGAAATTCCATAATCTGAAGACAAGCCACTTGTCTGCGTATTTCGGGGCGCAGACCCTCCAGGAAACGCTCAACCCGCAACTCTTCAGCAGCAATAAGGTAAGGAGCGAACCGTCCAAGCTCCATAAATTTCCTTGCATATTGCTCGATAGTTATGTCTCCTTGAACCAAATTATTGAACTCTCGAGCCTTTTGCCGTCTCACCGAAACAGGGAAGTATCGATCATCAAATTCTTTCTTAAACCGCTGCCAAGACACAGCAGCCAAGGATCCCAACTCCATTTCTAGAAGTGGCCGCTTGGTCTCCCACCAGTTTGCTGCTTCACCTTGCAGCATATAGCTTCCATATAATACCATTTGGGCCTCAGTGCATCCACAGACTTCAAATGTTCTTTTCAGATCTTGAATCCACCTCCTAGCTCGCATTGGATCCTCCTCCCCAGAAAAGGCAGGAGTCCTATGCGCTAGGAAGCTCTCATAGGTGCACCGAACTTGGACCGCTCTATTTGGATCTCCTTGCGGCGGTCGGAAATTCTGCTGGAGGAACTCTGTCATCCTATTCAACGCCCTCGCCATGACATAATTTCCATCACCCCTGGGTAACTCATCATCGGGCACATCAGCTTGCCTTCTTGGTCTCACCATATTCCTGTCATAGAGCAATCTCCAACCCCGCTTAAATCCAGACAAAACCAAACTCAATCAAAAGAAACACAAAAAATACAATAAGATAAAATAGAATTAAATAACATCAAATAACATAAAATAACAATAACAATAAACTCATAATATAAAATAAATAACTTAACTTACCACACTTAAAAATTATTTTAAGATAATAAAATAATTTATGGTACTATCCTAAGGGACATGTGGTTTTACCCAGAGTCGAACTGCTCTGATACCACCTGTGGCGCCCCCGACCCCTATGTAAGGAAACACAGGAATCGAGACGCCAGGATGATGACAACACGGTCAAGCATCCCAACGAAAGTGCCAAGTGTGTGTACATGCAATAGTGTACAATAAAAACACAGCGGATAATTAAGTCTACTAAGTACCAGAATTTAAAATACAATTTAAATATCAATAGAGGTTTAAAAAGCAGTTATATAGTCATCCCAAAATAAAGTTTAACACATGTCCCAAAATACAAATGAGTAATCTCCAATTACAAGTATCTTCTCAAAATTCAAGTCACCACTAATTCTTCAAAATCAACACAATCTAAACTCCTGACTACAACAAAAATACCATGCTTCTGCTGCGCACTCTGATATTCGCCAAATGCATAAAGTTTATGTCCTCATAAACTAACACCATCAAGTACAAGGTAGCTTCATTCCTACTAACCAAACTCTTATCACATACTGATGTTTAAATTGTATATAAATTCTGGTACTTAGTTGACTAATCCCCTGCGTTATTTTTTTGTACACTGTTGCATGTACACACACTTGGCACTTCGTTGGGATGCATGACCGTATTGTTGTCATCATCCTTGCGTCTTGATTCCTGTGTTTCTTTACATGGGGGTCGGGGGCGCCACAGGAAGTCAACCCTTCAATGGTCGATGACTGATGAGGGAATGCAAATTTAAATTACTATTTTGTTTGTTTCTTCATTTTGGAGTGAAATAAAGTAGAGCTTATTCTGGCAAAGAGAGGTTTGGATTCAAAACCCATCTCAACTCATCTCATCTCATTATTACAACTTTATCAAATTTTCACACAAAATATAATAAACAATTCAACTTTTTCAAATCCCAAAATAACTTTCCCAAATTCCCACACCAAATATAATAAATAATTTAATTTTTATTTTACTATTCACAAACCATCTCAACCCATCTCAATTTATCTCCGAATCCAAACCTCTCCTTAAAATTCAAACTAACTCCTTCCATTGATTCCAAACTTCGAAGAAAAACAGAGCTTATATATTTGCGATGGTGAAGCCTTAAATCTAGTTAAAAATCAAGAGAAATGTAGTAAGTGATGCAATGGTCTTTAATCATATATATAACATTTAACACTATATCCATTTTGTATCATGTACTTAGGATTTTGGCATCTTTAAACGCATGCTTTTTGCTACAAATTGATATGTAATGGACGAAATTGTATTTGCAATATTAACATTTGGTCATTGATTAATTACTACTAGTACTTAAAATTCTCCTTATTATATATACGTGTATATATATACATATACAACTTATTCTTATTTTGTCTCTTCCTCTAGAAAGCTCTTGTAATGAATATTATTGATGTCATAAACGTAATGAGGATGAAGAAGCGTTTCATATGAGAGTGAAAGAACAACCAATAGCATGTAGTGAAGTACAGACTGATGAATTCCTATGGGAAATGAAATTTCCCCCACATTCAACACTTCTAATTAGAATTGGGTATGACCAGAAAGAAAACAAAAACTACTGGATTATAAAAAAAACTCCTTCGACAAAAATTGAAAAATCCATGGATATGACATAATTGTTTGTAAATCTCACCTTCCAAAAGACAGCCAGAGCTTGATTTGCAGATCTTGTTACCCAAAAGTATCTGAAATATGGTATCTAACATATAATATTTATATTACTTTGTATGTATATATTTTGCATATGAGTAACAGTCATAATTTCATACCATTGTTTCATTGTTAACAAATTACATTACAAGAAAAACAAGCATTTGTGATGGATTATTTGAGATGATAACGACTATTTACGACAAAAATATACTCATTTTGATAGGAAATAATACGAAAATATCAAAAATATCATAATCGCAAAAGAAGTTTTTTTACCAGATGTTTGAAGGTGATAAAAGTAAGTTCTGATTTCTGAAAACAAAATCTACTATTAGTCTATCTGACAATTTGCCTAGGTGGGGTATCAACATTGTGATATCTAAAATTACATAATAGAGAAGAATGAAATGTTGCCACTAGTGGGAGGTCGGCAATTGTGCTTGCTATGCATGAGTCACTCCACTATCTAATTCTATATGTGTCAGTCCAGTACTGATTGTGTTCCACCTTACTAAAAGAAGGCCAACTTTAGTTCTATATATCGGCCATGTATTAAAGTGCGTGACCACAATAGAGAAAAGAAGCAATTTCTCATATTTTTTTCCATTCATTTCTTGTTCTTATTTTTCCTCTCTTATAGCCAGTTTCAACTCTATGCTTCATCTTTCCCTCTATACTTACTCTTCATGTTTTTTTTATTTGATAAGGAGGGTGGGGTGTTAAAACCCAGGTTTTCCATTTGGAGAACCGGGCGATATGGCATCAAGCTCTTGGCACTCTTCATGTTTAAATACATTACCTTTTTATTAAATTTGTTTATGTTTAGTTGTTATCTATGAGTTTCCAAATGTATTGCTATCAATGTTTTGAATACCGTATCGGAAGTCGTACCGGTCAAGGCACTGAAACGAAATATTTCGATACTCGTACCGTTTCAGGATAGTGGATTATGAAAAATTATATATATAAATATATATATATAAATTATATTCCAAAATAATAGTCTATATATGAATATATTATATATAAATATATATATATAAATTATAAATAGCCTAGTCTGAATTAGGAGTAAAAAAATAAGCTTGTAGTTTGAAAAAATAAAAAAAACAAATTGAAGGCCTAAATATAGGCCGGTACAAGCCGAAATTGAGGCTGGTACCGGCTGGTACGGTACGAGATCCAAAACAGTGATTGCTATAGCTCTATGATTTTATTATTTCGGGACCAAGAATTTTGTTATAGATATGTCTGAGCTTTGTGAGTGCATGTTTTCAAGAGATTTTTTGCTTCTATTATTAGTATGCATATATCTCATGTATATATAATGATATATATTAAAAATAGATGAGTATTTCAAAATGATTATTCATAAAGAAAAAGAAATAAGATTGGTTAAAACAAGATAAAAATTTCGGAAGCTAGGTGAAAGTTGTTTAAATTGTACAACACTCTTTATGTGTGGCCATTCAAAGTGTAAATAAAAGTCGGCATCTAAGTATAACTATATTATTTAACTTAGTAAGTAAAGAAATTTAAAAAATAATTATATTTAAATTGTTGTTAACAATAAGATTTAGCATTTTAATTTCATTATTGTCAAAAACTAAGTATACAATATTCCTTTTAGACATGTGTTTGGCAATTGTAGTTGCAGATAATGTTACAACAGGTTTTAGAGCTAGCTAAATATCAACATAAGAAGATGCCTTCGACGAGAAACATTCTTCCAAAGGATGAAACCCTTTACCGATTTACGATACCTATCCCGATGAAAATGAAGCCATGGAAGAGATAGTTGTTTTTCTGAAAATATAGAAAATTATGAAAAGGAAAATGGTGGTGAAAGTTTCAAGCTTGAAGAGAAAACAACTTTTGAGCTAGTTACTTGTGTTGCTTTTTTGGAAATTGAGGAGTTTTTTTTTAAGTTAAAAGAGTAAGATACTAGTGATTAAATCTAATTCAGATTATGGCTTGATAAGTGATGAGACTTCTCTATGGGGTCTAATTGATATTGTCTATAGTCGTCTTTTATTTTATTTTATTTTTGTTTGAGGACAAACAAAGTTGTAAGTTTGAAGGTGTTTGATGACTTGCATAATTTAATATATTTTATCACTTCTTAACTTTAAACTTTAGTTTAATTTTATTTATTTTTGTTGATTTTAGATTTTATTGTCATCATTTATATTTATTTCAGATTTGAAGAAAATGAAGTTCCAATTTTACAAGTCTATCGTCTAGGAACTCCCTCATTTAAATGAAGAAGAGTTTGACACTTTGAAAAATAAAATCTAAAGAGAGTTTTACGTGGAGGCGTTGGATGCTGGTATGCGTGGGATAATTGAGTTGTTGAAAACGTATGATGCTGAAGTGGTCTGACTTGACTGGAGAAGCTGGAACACGTGCGATACGGAGCTGAAAAGCACGTGGACGCAAGCTCAATCTACACGCACGGATGAGAAGAAAGAGCAATGCTAGATACAGTCCCCATTTGGGGACTGCAATGCAAGCCTAGGTAATTTTACCTTTAAAATTTTTTAAAATTACAAAACTACCCTTCCTAAAATGATGTTTTTTCTCATTTAATAAAGGGTCTGCACATACAGTCCCCACTTGGGGACTGCAAATAGAATTTCTCGAGAAGAAAATTCAATTTGGGTTTTTCGAAAAAAAAAGACAGCAATGTAACGTACGAAATGGACGAAAAAAACAAAAAAGATTTTGAATTGGTGGTTTCCGAAAGAAGCAAAAGAAAAGTAACGGAGCGAAAAAAAAAAAGAAAGGAAAGGAAAGAAAGAAGTAAAGCAACATGTTTTTTTTTGCTTTTGGCACGTTCGGAAGGAAAGCGAGGATTTTTTTTCCCTTTCGTTTTGGACGCTGCGACTAAGGCTGGGATGACAAGAGTATTTTTCAGTGTTCACTTTATTTCATTCTTCTCAAAAAAATTATGGTGAAT